>JACEEZ010004973.1:57500-71293 GCA_016584305.1 Chionoecetes opilio
ACAAGTCTGCTCTGCTCACGACTGCGTCACGACTGCGTCATGACTGCCTCACGACCGGTCGTGACGTCCTCAAGAACGCGACAAGACCACGACAAGACCGCGAGGCGACGGAGCTACGAGTCTTCAAATTTGAAATATAACGGATTTTTGTAAGCCACGACCGTGACACGACCGCCCACGAGCGCAACACGACTGTGTCACGCAGTCGTGTTGCTTTCGGAGAATGCACTACGACCCCCCACGACCCCGCCATGACCGACCCATGGAAGTATATATTGAGTGCCAGATGGGGCGGGGCATCACTCCTGGACCGCCACTGACACCCAGCGCATCACCATGGACCTCTCCTGTGTCCCGCTCACTGTCAAAATCAAGAGATTGCTCACCCCTGCTATGTCAGTTGAGGGTGCTGACCACGCCCGGTTTGCCGCCAAGACTTTTGGCGCGATCTTTGCGCGGTCTTGACTCGGTCGTAGCCCGGTCGTCATGTGGTCTTGATGCAGTTGTCACGTGGTCGTGAGCCATGATTTCGATTTCCCAAACGGACTGTCAAATGCTTGACATGGTCGTCTTGGGTTCTTGGCACGGTCTGGTAGTGGTCGGCGACTCGTGACGCAGACATGATGCAGTCGTAACGGTATTTTTGTCGGCGACTGCATCACGACACGCTACGACCGCATCACGACGGATCCGATTGAGCTAAGACTGCTTCACGACCGACCTACGACACCCCCGACTGTGACACGACTTTTGGCAAGTTGTGAGGCGGCCACAATTTTTTTACGCGCGCGAAAAAAAATCGTGGGACGTGACGAGTCGTCCCAGCGTCTCGCGAACGCGCTAAGAGTCAGCGACGAATCGGCGAATCAAGGGACGATCGATGTAAAAAATGCATTACGACCTTGAGTCGTGTCGCGGTCGGCCCTTGAGTCGTGTATGTATGACAGGGGCTTTATGGTCTTGAATCGATACGTTGAAGAATGAAGTAAGAGGAGGAGAAGGAGTAGAAGAGGAGGAGGAGAACAAGAAAACAGAGAAAGAAAAATAATAATTATTTTAAACACACACACGCACAAGTATTTTACACTTTACACCGCCTGAACGGCTTCGTGGATTAGAGCGTCAAGTGCCAGTTTGTAGTCTGGCGTCCCCGGCCCTGCTCATTCCCGGGAATTTTCCACTGAGAAATTCGGGCTGTTACTGTCACCCTTGAGCAAGTGGATGGGGGTGTGTGGTGTGTGAGGTCCCAACATTGCCGTAAGATCGGTGATAATAACCTCCAAGCTCACTGCGGGAGGGTGAAACTGGCGATCGCGAGTACAGCTCGCGGTTACAAGATCATGGATGAATGGCACACACACACACACACACACACACACACACACACACACACACACACACACACACACACCGATGCACACACCACACACACACCTTGGGAGCATATGAAATATAAAAAAATAATTACTCAAGACCGGACGAAAATAAGCCTTAAGATATTGAAAGCAAAATATATCATCCTTTCAGGAACTGAATATATAATCCAGGTATTGAAACGCCTTTACAAAAGAGTATTCCAAAAAGGTCATAAGACTTCGAAGGCAATGCGTGTGGCTTTGATGAATATAAAGTCAATTGAAAATAGGAGATATAATTTAGACACCCCGTTGTAATAGCTAGAGATTTTATAGGCATTCAAGTCCCCGTATCCCCTAGTTGCGCTTCGCTAGTCAGTTCTGTTGTTCCCACTGGCAGTTGCCAGTTAATGTTTTTCTGGTAACGGGAAAGGATTTCCAGTCAGTGGGGAGAGGTTTTAGGCTCTATTGCCTCCATTTTTCGCGTAGTGGGGTGCATTAGCAGAAACACTCTCAGTAAATTGCATGCGGTGACCGATAAAGAAAAAGCATGCCATAGAAAAAGGAGACTTAAAAAACTCCGTGTTTTTTGGTACGAGTAGGCAACTCGACCAGTCACCATCTTGGAGTCGAGGCAGGGCGACCTGCCTCGCCCGCACTTCTCTTCCCCAGGTCAGCGCGATAACAGGTGCTCCAGCCACGAAGACGTCCCGCCGCCACCTTCCAGTCCCTCGCCTGTCTGGAGCTTGTTCCTGCTGGCAGACGCAGGATGAGTCATACGGTGAGGAGAAGGAGGTCTAGGACTAGTACGAGGACGTAGGCTGGGGACGCTGAGCAAACAGGAAGGAAGAGGAGTGCGTGGTAGCGATCGACCACGTGTGTGTTCCGTGACGAGAGGTCCACAGTTACAGAACTTCCCGAGGTCGTCGAAAAGCGTGAGATAACCCCTTATATCTATTCCCCAGCCAGATACCAGATACAGTAGGATATCTTAGGCGTATGTAGGGAAGATATTTAGGACGTTGAGCGAGTCGCTAGACAGAAGAGCGACCACGTGTGTACATCGCGACGAGGACAAGGCTACAGGTTCCTCGGTGAAAGCGTGAGATAACCCATAACCCCTTATATATATTCCCCAGCCAGATAACCAGCAGCGGATAATCATAGGAATATGTAGGGAAGATATTTAGGGCGTGAGTGAGTGGATAAAGCTTGTGCTGGTGTGCTATTTTGCTGTGTGTAGATTAGTTGTAAATAAACTAGTTAAGGTGTTTACCATGTGTTTATTGTTACCCTGTGCCCTGGACTGATAGCTTCATAGTGAGTCTCAAACAAACAACCCTAAGTTGATTTAATTCAGGAGAGGTAAAGTGAAGTATTCTAAGCTCACAAAACCCCCATTAAAACTGAAACCTTTACATTGGAGCCCACACAGGGACTCATTCTTGCTAGTCCAGGATTACACAGGGTAATTTATTCTAGGCAGCAGTAGCACAGCCATCATGAGTATTCAGATATATAAGGAAGAGGCGGAGTTGATAGGCCTCGTGGAGCCAAAACACACAAAAGAATATGTCGCCGATAGGCAACGAGAGGAAAGAGGAGAGGCAGAAAGTGCGAGAGTATGAGAAGGAATTGCAGCTCATGGAGTTTCAGAGAGTAGAGCGAGTAAAACAAATAGAGAGAGAGAGAGAGGAGAGGGAGAAAGTTTGCGAGCACGTGGAGAGAGAGGAAAGGGAAAAGGAGTTGAGAGAGAGAGAGAAGAGGGAGAAAGTCCGCGAGTACGTGGAGAGAGAGGAAAGGGAAAAGGAGTTGAGAGAGAGAGAGGGGATGGAGAAAGTCCGCGAGCACGAAAAGGAGGATAGGCAGCAAGAGAGGGAACATGAGTTGGAAGTGTTACGAGCAAGGAACAACAGTGGAAACGCACCGACAGTTATGAACCAGCCTAAATTAAAACTTCCGATGTTCAAAGAAAGCGATAGGATTGAACACTTCATAGGAAGGTTCGAGGATGCGACAGACCTTCTAGAATATGACGAGATCACGCGCAGGCTTCAGTTTATGACCTTGTTTGAGGGTAAGGCATTCGAGGTGCTCTATAGACTAGATAAACATAGCCGTGACTATTGCCAAATGAAACATGCTCTCTTAAAAGCATATGGGCTGAGCACTGAGCGCCTTAAGCAGCAGTATTTTGAAGCTCAGCTGCAAGAGAACGAAACTGCCTCAGTTCGCCGTGAGAATCGCCCGGGTATTTTCGAGACTGGCGCGAAAGTGATGGAGCTGAGGAGACTGTCGAGGGCATCAAAAATTTAATTTTGCGCGCTCAATTCTTAAAGTCATGCCCGGAACCGCTAATCGCGAGGTTGAAAATTGATCGGGTCAATCAGTTGCCTGAGATGAGTAGAGTCGCCGATGCGTATTTTGAGGCATATGAGGAAAAAGCTGAGCCACCGAACGTAGCTCGAGTCGAGGCTGCAGATACGGCATGGGAAGACGATAGCTCGCCACGACGGGATACGGCGACGCCAGCCCGTACGACTGAGCCCACATATAGTGCCCCAGTTCTAAACCCTCGTCGCTTTCAACCAAGCTATAGGCAAGCACACAGGGCAAACTGGAGGCCGTGGAGTAAATCTCGAAGCGAGTAATACCCGATGGCACAAAAATGCTGCGGCCGTACACAAGGAGCCCCAGTATACTGCACCAAAACCTGCATATCGTGATTCGCCGAGCCACAAAAGGCCGCGGGACGATATTCCACGGAGAAAGGTAGTTAGTCAGGTAATGGCAACGGCCGTCATGCAGGAAGCAAAGTTCGGGGATGAAGTAAAAATGTATTCTCCCGCTGACTTAGAGAACAGCGAGGCCGTCAGGAGGGAGGTAGAGACAGATCCTTCACTCGAGAACGTGAGACGGCATTACTGCGAAGGAACGACCAGGACAGTACGCGGTAATTATACGAGCTTTGTAGAGCGAGATGGTAATTTATACCGTGAGTTCATAACTCCCCGGGGCCACGAGAGATTTCAATTCGTCGTGCCTGAGAAATATCGCTATGCCGTATTCAAGTTAGATCACTGCGATGCCACAGGTGCCCACCCGAGCAGGAAGAAAACTTGGAAACGTATCGCCCGAGAAATTTTATTGGCTAGGCATGGGCCATGATTTGAGCAGATGGGTGCATTCCTGCAAAGTGTGTCGAAACACGAACGACAGCGACATAGAGCTGTATGATCCTCACGAGTTAAATGAGGAACAGATGGGGTGTTTGGAGGGTATAAGAGCCCACTCCCCTTAGAGTTAGGAGAGAGGCCTTATCGTCTCGTTTGAAGAAACATGCATTCGTCATTTTCTTCCGAACCGGGATTAGATTGCCGAGTAGCCGACAAGTAGCTAGAGTTAGGAAGAGGACTCCAGGGCAGTGTCCACCTGAGGCCACCCTAGGGGATCCTCCACGGCGGCATGTTAGACTGGATTAAGAATTGCATGATCCACTAACATCTCCCTAGCATGGCACGGGTGTATGTATTTAGAAAATGATAGGCAGGTAGACAGGATTGAAATTTTGTAACATTTATTATATACTAGCCGCAAAGCCGCCCTCCGGGCGGACTTTTTGGCTAGCTCCTGCGGAGGGCTATTGGTGGGCCTTCTTCGGCCCACCACCTGCGTTTGATGGGCCTTCGACCCACCAAACACAGACTCTCCAGATAGCCCCTTCTAACTTTCATGAAATCATGGATGTAGAAATGTATATTAACGCCAACCCATTCACATCACCCCCCACCCATTCACTCACCCATTACCCATCACCCCCCACCCATTCACTCACCCATTAACCATCACCACACACCCATTCACTCACCCATTACCCATCACCACACACCTATTCCCTCACCCATCACCCCCAACCCATCACCCCCCACCCATTCACTCACCCATCACCCCACACCCATTACCCATCACCCCACCCATTCACTCACCCATTACCCATCACCCTACATCAAGGTTTTCTTAATTCTCGCAACCCACTTTTTTTTCACAATTCTCGCTAATAGGCTGCTAAAAAAAAGAAAAAAAAAGTGATCGGATCATCTTATAAGTGGGCTTAAAACATTCCCCTGGTCGACCCGATTCCAAAACTGTGCCATATGAGGGGATTCCGCCACAGGGGGCGGCACCCAGAGCGGACAGACAGACACACACACACACACACTTTCGCTTTTATTAATATAGATACTCCCATGTTACATTCACCTGTACCACCTACGTACACTATGTATACATACCCTACGCCACATAACACTTGTTGGTAATTAAATGTGACGCGTCTTGACGTCCAGATTGGGTCCGTTACAGGGTTTGCTAGAAACTATGGAGTTTTTATCCCCTAGATTTGAAACTTAACGTAAATGCGGGGTTTTTTCCGCTCATTGGTTACAAGCAAAACTCCTGTAAACGGTTTAAAGTACACACACCATAGAGTGACTGGTTGTGTGACTGACTTAATTAGGTCAGCTCCAATGTATTAGATATACTACATTTAACCTGAATGACGCTATAACATGTTCAGGTAGTCAGTAAATTCTTTCTGCGGAAAGAATTTTATCTAGGTGGGGCGAATGTAATGGCTAGACATTTTATAGGCATTCAAGTCCCCGTATCCCCTAGTTGCGCTTCGCTAGTCAGTTCTGTTGTTCCCACTGGCAGTTGCCAGTTAATGTTTTCTGGTAACGGGAAAGGATTTCCAGTCAGTGGGGAGGGATTTTAGGCTCTATTGCCTCCATTTTTCGCGTAGTGGGGTACATTAGCAGAAACACCCTTAGTAAATTGCATGCGGTGACCGATAGAGAAAAAGCATGCCATAGAAAAAGGAGACTTAGAAAACTCCGTGTATTTTGGTTAGAGTAGGCAACTCGACCAGTCGCCATCTTCGAGTCGAGGCGACCTGCCTCGCCCGCACTTCTCTTCCACAGGTCAGCGCGATAACAGGTGCTCCAGCCACGAAGACGTCCCGCCGCCACCTTCCAGTCCCTCGCCTGTCTGGAGCTTGTTCCTGCTGGCAGACGCAGGACGAGTCATACGGTGAGAAGGAGGTCTAGGACTGGTACGAGGACGTAGGCTGGGGACGCTGAGCAAACAGGAAGGAAGAGGAGTGCGTGGTAGCGATCGACCACGTGTGTGTTCCGTGACGAGAGGTCCACAGTTACAGGACTTCCCGAGGTCGTCGAAAAGCGTGAGATAACCCCTTATATCTATTCCCCAGCCAGATACCAGATACAGTAGGATATCTTAGGCGTATGTAGGGAAGATATTTAGGACGTTGAGCGAGTCGCTAGACAGGAGAGCGACCACGTGTGTACATCGCGACGAGGACAAGGCTACAGGTTCCTCGGTGAAAGCGTGAGATAACCCATAACCCCTTATAGTCTAGGCGATTGGTGCAAAAATTGCTCAGATGATGATAAAAGCATGAAACTTGGCACAAATATCCGTCACATCATTCTTAATATTTTCAGGGGTAGAGCCAACGCAAACTGTTATTAGCATAGCAACGGTTGCTAAGCAACATATTTTCCCTAGCAACCAGTATATATGATGCCTTCAGACCAATTTTACTGAAAAATTGTAATGTATTTCAATATCTGCAGCTTTGCTCTTAATACTTACACCACCCTGGAGTAGATGACATATGCATAACATAGCAACAGTTGCTAGACAACACATTTTCCTTAGCAACCATACACATTTGAAGTCTGAACACCAATTTGACTTAACATCATCATGTATTTTAATATATTTTAGAGAACAATATTGATAAAAAGATAATGCATGCTCCTGATTATTTCAAATTGTAATCCATGCATTTTGTTTACTTGCAGGCTGGTGCATTCTCAGACATGGCAAGCCCTTCGCCAACAACTACCCAGTCAACTGATTGGTCGAAATGTGTTCTTTGTCAGCTAGACAGTAAAGAATCATTGACATGCCCCACTGATGCAGGCTATAAAACAATAGCTGATACCATCATTCAATTTCATGAACTCCATTGCATGCCAATTCAAATAGATGTCACACGTTTGGACCTTGGAAATGGTATGGAGACCCCATTTAAGGAACAGACTGCAAAGTGGCATAAATCCTGTTATCTGAAATTTGGCAGAAGTAAACTGGAATGAGCCAAGGAGCGGAAGCGAAAATCTAACGAAGAACCAACAACCTCAAAACGGATTTTCACACGCAGTATTAGTGGAGAATCAGATACCAGCACACATGTAGACAGTAAAACTCGTGTATGTTTCTTCTGTTCCAAACCAGAATCTGCAAAGGAGAAACTTCATGAAGTCTGCACATTTCAACTAGATTACCGTGTGCGGAAGTGTGCACATGAGATCCAAGACGAGGCTCTTCTAGTAAAATTAAGTGCAGGAGACCTTATCGCCCTTGAAGCGAAATATCATGCAAAATGCCTAACCAATTTGTATAACAGAGCACGTGGAAATGTCCCGCAAAACCCCTGCATCTCAAGTGACCAAACATGCAAAAGTATCGCATTGGCGGAGCTCATATCCTACGTAGAGGAGAGAAGACAAGATGAGGACATTCAGCTATTCAAACTTTCAGATCTTACCAAGCTCTACACGGAGAGGCTAGATCAGCTTGGTGTGGATGTTTCCACTCGAATAAACAGTAAGCACCTTAAAGACCGAATTCTCATGCATCTTCCAGGTATGAAAGCCTACAAGGAAGGGAGAGATGTGTTCATGGCTTACGAGGATGATATGGGCACCCTCTTACGACAAGGCTATCAGACTGACCGAGATGAACAGAGCGTCATGATGACTCAAATTGCAGACACGATCAGACATGAAATATTTACACAAAAAGTAACATTTTCAGGGTCGTTTGACCAGAACAGTCAGGTGGACTCTGTGCCTCGGTCACTTTTGTCGCTTGTCAGCATGATCATAAATGGGTCAAACATTACGGATCAGACATGCAACAAGAGCCTCAGTCAACCCGTGCTCACCATTGCTCAGCTGTTAGTATTCAACTGCATCAAGAGGCGCCGGGATTATGGGAAAGTACCACATGTCTATCACAGCAAAGATCGGGAGACGCCTCTACCCGTCTACCTGGGACTCAAGGTTCATGCATTAACAAAGGAACGGCAGTTGGTCGATAGTCTTTATGCACTCGATGTCTCAATATCATATGATCGAACCATGGATATAATCACATCATTGGGAAATAATGTCTGCGCGTATTATCACCAGATTGGCACAGTCTGTCCTCCCCAGCTCCAGAAGGGTCAGTTCATCACCGCAGCTGCTGACAACATAGACCACAATCCTAGCTCAACCACCTCCACGGGTTCATTTCACGGCACAAGCTTGTCCTTGTTCCAGAATGTTACTACCGAGAGTAAGAGTGATGACGAACGTGGTTTCACCCATTCAATAATACCATTGAAGGAGCACAGGAAGGTAATGGACTTACCCTTGGCTTACAGTGAAATAAAGCCTACAGGTCTGTCATCAAGTGATGTCTATGTTCCACATGTTGCATGCCAGACAAGAGACGGTGACTTGGACAATTTCTTCAGCCACGAAAATCATCCATTTCCGCCATCGCTATCTTCCTATGGACTATTACGTCTTGGAAAAAAGTCGGACCTCACGGGCTGTCTTGAACAACATGTCAAGTCCCCATGTGAATCAAGGCCAGATACGGAAGTGAGTATCATGGATGGTGCTGTACTCGTGAACATTCTTAGACCCGGAGGATGCAAGACATTTGGCGACTACGCTGCAAATGTGTTTGTCCCACACATCAAAAGAGAGCAAAATCAGGCTCAACGAGTAGATATTGTCTGGGATCAATACTTTACCAACAGTTTAAAGGCACAGACCAGAGAAAAGCGTGCTATGGGTTCTAGTCAACGTAGGCGAGTTGAGGTGCCAAAGCCCCGTACCAAAGAACTGGCAGCAATTTCTTCGCTTGAATAGCAACAAGATAGAATTGTTCAAACTTCTGAATGATGAGTTGATGGCGAGTGCATCAGCAGAGAATCCTCTAGTTGTTACCGATGGTGTGAATGTACTCTGTGTGCCTGCACGGGACACAACCAGCATTGCTCCCTGCAACCATGAGGAAGCAGATTCCAGGATCATGGTACATGTTGCTGACGCTGTTAGGCAAGGCTTTCATAAGATCCTCGTTCGGACAGTAGATACCGATGTAGTTGTGCTAGCAGTAGCGACTGTGCAGCAGTTAGGAAGATTAGAATTATGGATTGCATTCGGAAGTGGCAAGAACTTTCACTACATCCCAGCTCATGAGATATGTGCTTCCCTCGGCCCACAGAAATCATTGGTACTTCCGATGTTCCACGCTTTCACAGGCTGCGATACGGTGTCGCAGTTTGCCCAAGTTGGAAAGAAGACTGCATGGAAAGTGTGGGAGACACATGATGAACTCACTGAAGCCTTCTATGAGTTGCATAGTGCACCGGAACAAATCTCTGAAAAGGCTGAGGCTTCTCTAGAGTACTTCACCACCTTCTCTATGACAGGACAGCGACATGTACCTCCATCAACGAAGTCAGAAAACTTCTATTTACACGCAAAGGGCGTCAGATGTCAGCTCTTCCTCCCACCAAGGCTGCCTTACAGCAACATATCAAGAGGGCGCATTGCAAGGTGGGCACTATTGGGGACGTACTACTCTGCCATATCGCCAGTTGCCCTCCCCTGCTGAGTGGGGATGGACTTGCCCAGAACAGTGGAAGCCCCTGTGGACAAACCTTCCTGAAGCCAGTGCATCCTGCCAAGAATTGCTGAAGTGTCGTTGTAGGAGCAGGTGTAGAGACTGCAAATGTGTACGAGCGCACTTGAAATGTACTGTTTACTGCACATGCAGAGGAGATTGTGATAATGCCTGAAACTATGGGGAAAGACTTGAAGCTGTTAATGGTGAGATCATACATTGTTGATACAAACGTGTGGGCAGTGTAAGGGGGAATCATCATCAATAAAAAGACAATTAACAAACAAATGCTGTTTTTTATCTTTTGACACCCACAGTGGCTTTAAAGCATGTCTTCCCATAGTTTTGATGTTCAAAAACATAGCACCATCCTTTTGGAGTAGATTAAATAGACATAAATAGCTTGTTGCTAGGGTAAATATGTTTCCTAGCAACCGTTGCTAAGAAACGGGCTGTTTCCGTTGGCTCCACCTTTGAAAATATTCATTATGGGCTGAGGAATAAGTGTGCCAAATTTCATGCTTTAATCATTAACCGAGCAATTCTAGCTGTATTTTGCACCAATCGCCTAGACTATTATATATATTCCCCAGCCAGATAACCAGAAGCGGTAGGCTATCATAGGCATATGTAGGGAAGATATTTAGGGCGTGAGTGAGTGGATGAAGCTTGTGCTGGTGTGCTATTTTGCTGTGTGTAGATTAGTTGTAAATAAACTAGTTAAGGTGTTTACCATGTGTTTATTGTTACCCTGTGCCCTGGACTGATAGCTTCATAGTGAGTCTCAAACAAACAACCCTAAGGTGATTTAATTCAGGTGAGGTAAAGTGAAGTATTTAAGCTCACAAAACTCCCATTAAAACTGAAACCTTTACACCCGTAAACAATACATAAAACGTAGTTATAAACGTTGGAACCTATTCATTTTCTCACAAAAGACTAACACATAAACTTCTAAGGTGAGAATGAAGCAATACACTTGAACAAAGTTAAATAATATAACAGATAAATATAAAAGAAAGAAAGAAACGCGATTATCATTTCCACATTGAAACACATTATACAGACAGATAGATAGACAGAGACAAAACGATCATCTTTTTGTATCATATGAGGTTCCTTTAAATCCCTCTCCCCTTCTCCCTACCTTCCTGCAGATGATGTAGGCCCAAGGATCAATGATTTGATTGATGGAGGTGAGACGCACGGCAATCAGGTCCTGGTAGTGGTCTGCGCGGGTTTTGTGAGGCCAAATCTGGTTGAGAAAGAGTCGCATCTGTGGAGAAAAGAGAAAGAGATAGAGATAGAGATAACAAGACGGGAAGTCCCTGTTTGTGTGTGGGAAGTAAATTATTATTATTTTTTTCATAAGGGACTAACCAAGTGAAAACCAAATTAAATAACAAAAAGCCCTCTAAATGTCAGCCTTTTCATAATACAAAAGAAAGAGTTACGAATGTTTGGGTGTAGAAGACTTAGTATGGATTAGGGAGTTTTAAGGTGGGGAATGCAAGGGAAAGGGAGTGGGGAAGATTATAGAGTGTTATGGAAAATGGAGAGTTAGGGACTGTATGGAAGAAGGGTGCGGAAATGAGGGGAATAGAGGGCATATATTATTTGAAGGTTAGGAGGGAGGAGGTGGAAGCGAAAGCAGAATGCAAAAGAAATACAAAGGAATACAACGGAAGAACAGACAGCAACAATCCTACTAGGCTGCATTTGTGACTACTTTCTAACACTATAGTTTATATAAGTAAGAGACAGATACATAAGAAAGAACCGGAGGAGGAGGATGGTAGATAAGAGAGAGAGAGAGAGGGAGAGGGAATATATTTCATGGCAGACAATATTTTAGGGGTGAGGTGCTGAGAAAGGATCATGGCGACGGAGAGGAAGTATCATGAAGCTTTTAGAGAAAGTTTTGGGCGTGAATTTGGAGTCAGAACTTGATGTCTGGGTCTGAAGGTGAATAGGGAAGGAGTTAAGCCCCCTTCCTGTACTGCTGGTGTTTTTGGTTGTTCATTTTGATGTTATTTTAATGGTTCTTACGGATTAAAGCTGCCACCACCCCTTGTTTATGGTTTATGGTTATGGTATTGTTTATAATTCTACAGATTCATCAGTAATAAAAAAAAATGTAAACCGTTATTCAATAAGAGCAAAACAAATAAAGAAAAAAAGAGATCTGCATGAAAATTAACTGAGAGAAAGAAAGGGAATATTCGCACGTCACTCGTGATCCGTTCAGAATCTGTGCGTGGGGAGTGTAGCGACCGTACAGTGCTACCCAGCGTGTGTGGACGAGGCCTACGAAAGAGAAGGCCTGGTCAGTGGGGGGGGGGGGGATGAGAGAGTGATGACGCGAGAACAGTAGGGCCTTATTTCTATCCTTTACTGGTTATATCATCTCTCCTCCTCCTCCTCATTCTTCTGCTCCTCCTCTCTCTTCATTCCCTCATTCTTCCTTCTTACCATAATTATCTCTCATTACTCATTATTCTCATCATAATATCGTATTACATCTTTTCTTATCTTCCCTCTCTTCCCTCCTTCCTTCCTTCTCTGCCATTCCCTCCTTCCTTCTTCCCTTCCTTCCTCCCTTCTCTCCATCCTTCCTTCCTTCTCTCCCATTCTCCCCTCCTTTCCTCCCTTCTATCCCATCCCTCCTCCTCTCCTTCCCTCCTTCCTTCTCCCATTCTTCTCTCCTTCCTTCCTTCCCTCCTCCCATCCCTCCCCTCCCTATATATATATATATATATATATATATATATATATATAATATATATATATATATATATATATATATTTATATATATAATTATATATATAATTTATATACATTTATATATATATATATATATATAATATCATTTATATATATATTATATATATATATATATATATTATATATATTATATATATATTTTATATATATATATATATATATATATATATATATATATAATATATATATATATATATATATATATATATAATAAATATCTATAAATATCTATACATCTAATATACTATAGGAGTAGCCGTGTGTCTGTCTGTCTGTATGTATGTATGTCGGTTTTGGGTAGCCGAAACTGTAAATTCAATTTTGATGAGAGTAGGCTCAAAAAATCGCAAATAAATCGTAGGTGGTAAGCGGCTTGGTCCCATGTCGATTGAATAATTTTGAAGGGGGGTTTTGGGCTAAAAACACTTTTAGGAGTATTAGATTACAGGAGAAACTCTGTGGTAATGTCTTGCCTCACTCCACAAACTCAGTAGACTATTGGACTTACCGTTTGTGTGAGTGAGTGTGTGTTTGAATAACGGAACACAAAGGGTTGGAATCACACGGAACGTGGTCTACCCCGAGGTACTTTGACCAGTGACCAACGACAGCAACAACACGATTGGAGTTTGCAATCACATGCTGTCTAATATATACTACTACTACAAACATCAATACATGGGTCCGAAGGGCCCACTAGCACTTGTATAGATCTATATATGGTAAGAACAGGTTAAATCATTGTGATAACATTAGTATATTTATTGTATTGTGTCCAGACTTTACAACAACAGAAATAAAGCATTAAAGTATGTGTTTTAGAAGAGAGAGATTTATGTACGGTTACATGTCTGATATTATTTAGCTTATTTTTTTATGAT
>JACEEZ010004974.1:0-39242 GCA_016584305.1 Chionoecetes opilio
CCCTTTTTTAGGGCAACACTACATACACCCCCCCCCCCCCCCCCCCCCCCCCCCTCCCCCCAAACCCCAAAAACCCCCCCACCCCCCTTTTTTTAAAAAAAAACCCCCCCCCCCCTCCAAAAACCCCCCCCCCCTTTTTGGGGCCCCCCCGGGCCCTTGGGGTTTAGCCCCCTTTTTTCGGTAAGGGGGTTTTTTTTTTTCCCCCCCCCCCCGAAAAACCCCCCCCAGTTTTTTTTTTTTTTTTTTTTTTTTTTTTTTTTTTTTTTTTTTTTTAAAAAAAAAAAAAAAAAAAAAAAAAAAAAACCCAACCCAACCCAAAAGCCCTCGGCTGTTTTTTGGGGTCCGGCCCCCTGGGGGCCTTCCCACCCAAGCTCCCCCCCTTTTCCCCCCTCCCTTTGCTGCCCAACCTTTAACACCCCCCCCCAGGGCCCCTCAACCCTTCTTCCCCTTTTTCCGCCCCCAAAAAACGCTCTCCCCCGGGCCCCACGCCCTGGCCCCTCCATCCCACCCACCTCCCCCTTCCTTTTGAAATCGTTCCCAATACTTTCCCCCCTTCCCTTTTTTCCGGGGCAAAAAAGCCCTCCCTTATCCCCATTTTTACCTCCAAACTCCCCCCCTCCCCGGGGGGCCCTTCCCTTTTTTCCCCCGTTTTTTTTTTTGGGGGGAGTAAATGTTCGCTCCTTATGTTTTTCCCTTTAATTTTTTTAATAAAAATTTTTTGCCCTTGGGTTTAAAGGGGGTTTTGGGAAAAAAAAAATTTTGTTGCAGTTTTAATGATTTCAAGGGGGTTTTTTAATAAAAAAAAGGTTTTTTGCGGGAGGAACGGGATTAGCCCAAATTTTTATTTTGCAAAAATTTTTAATTAATTTTTTTGAAAGTTTCTTTTGGTAATTTGGCATACTTTAAAAAAGTTAATTTTTTTTCCCTTTTAAATATTTAAAGGTCAATTTTTCCCTCTTTTTCCCTTTTTTTTCCCCTTTTTTTCCTTTTCCGTAAATTTTGCTCCCCCCAAATCTTCTTTTCTTTTCCGGGGCCTTCCTCTCCTCTCTCTCCCCTCTCTCCCCCTCTCCCTCTCTCCCCTCTCTCTCCTCTCCTCTCCCTCTCTCTTTTTTTCCCCTTCCCTTTTTTCCCCCTCCCTCCTTTCTCTCTTTTTCCCTCTCCCTCCCTTTTCCCCTCCTCCCCCCTTCGTTTTTTTTTTTTTTTCCCTTCCTTTCCCCCCCTTTTTTCCTTTTTTTTCCTCTTTTTCCCCTTTCCCCTTTCCCTTTTCCCTTTTTTTCGTTTCTTTTTTTCCTTTTCTCTTTTTCTTTTTTTTCCCCCCCTTTTTTTTCTTTTCTTTTTTTCCCTTTTTTCTTCCCCTTTTTTTTTCCCTCTCTCTCTCCTCTTCTCTCTCTCTCTCTCTCCTCCCTTCTCTCTCTCTCCCCCCTCTCCTCTCCTCTCTCTCTCTCTCCCCTCCTCTTTTTCCCCCTCTCTCTCCCGCTCTCTTCTCTTCTTCTCCCCTCTCTCTCCTCTCTCGCTCTCCCCCCTCTTCTCTCCCCCTCTCTCTCTCCCTTCCTCTCTCTCTTCTCTCCCCTCTCTCTCTCTCTCTCTCCCTCTCTCCCCCCTTCCCCCCCCCCCTCTCTCTCTCTCTCCTCTCCCTCTCTCTCCTTCTCTCTCTCTCTCTCTCTCTCTCTCTCTTTTCCCTCCTCTCTCTCTCTCTTCCTCTCTCTCTCTTCTCTCTCTCCCTTCTCTCTCCTCTCTCCCCTTCTCTCTCTTCCCTCCCTCTCCTCTCTCTCTCCCTTCTCCTCTCTCTCTTCTCCCTCTCCTCCCCTCTCTCTCTCTCTCTCTCTCTCTCTCCTCTCCCTCCTCTCTCTCTCTCCTCTCTCCTCTCTCTCTCTCTCTCTCTCCTCATCTCCTTTCCCCCTTCTCTCTCTCCCCCTCCCCCCTCTCTTCTCTCTCTCCCTCTCCTCTCCCTCTCTCCCTCTCTCTTCTCCCTCTCTCTCCCTCTCTCCCCTCTCTCTCTCTCTCTCTCTCTCTCTCTCAAATATTATATATATTTTTATCCTATCTATCTCTATCTATCAAAACCCTCTATCTATCTATCTATCTATCTATCTATCTATCTATCTAACTATTTTATCCTATCTATCTTCTTCTATCAATCTATTTATCATCTATCAAAACTCCCAGGGTGTGTGGGGGGTCCTGTCCCCCTCGCCCCACCCCCCCGATGGCTCGGGCTCACCTGGCCCAATGCAATCACATCGCCCCCCCAAAACAAGGGGGCTACTATATTTTTAACCCCTCACCCATCCCCCCCTGCTCTACCCTGCCTCACCCCACCCACCCCATACTACCCCCACACCCCATACTACCCTGCCTCACCCCACCAAACACACTCTACCCTCCCCCACCCCACTCTACTCTGCTCCCCCACCCAAAAACCCCCACTTACCCTGCCTCGCCCAACCCCACCCCATACTACCCCTGCCTCACCCACCACACCCCCACACAAACCCTGCCCCCCCCCACCACAACCCCATACTACCCATCCAAAACCCCACACTACCCCCCCTCACCCCCCACACCCCCCCTCACCCGTTGTCGTTGTGTTTTCAATTTGTTTACGTTTGATTGGGTTGGGAACTTTTTTGACCTGTTATTTGGTTGCATTATTAGCCCTTCATAGGTTGTGTTTGTTGTCTACCCTTTTTCACTCTTTTGGGTTTTCTGATCTCTGTTCCCCCATTTCTGGTTTTCTAGTTATTTTTTGATTCAAGGTTATTTCTTTGCCCCCCCCCCCCATTTTTCTTTTAAAATTAAACTTGATATCTATTTTTGGTTTTGTTTTTTCCCCCTTTTTTAACATCTGTTGATTCATTTATCTGAAAACTAAATTTTTTATAAATTTTTTTTTCTTTGGTAAAAAGCATAAACCCTTTTGTCTTTTCCCCACGGGGTTTTTTGCCTCTTTTTTCTTGTCTTATAAATGACTAATACATAAAACTAAAGCCAAAACCTTTTTCTTCTTTTATCTTTACTAACTATACAATCTAAAAATTCTCACCTTTTCCCCATCACTGATCTCCAACATGCCCTATCAGTCCACAAAAAATTTATGATTCGTAATGATAGCCAAAAAAGGCTGAAGAAAAACCTAGGGATAGATTACTTGTGCAGTGCATAAAAAGGGAGTTTTTCAATCGCCTGTTCCCCTTAATCAAGGTAACCCCGAAAGCAACCCATAACCCTAAATAAATTAGTTAGTTTAATATTGTTAGTTAGTGTTTTGTAATCTGCAGCGTTTGATGAAAGAGCACAGATGGTTCAACTGGTATTGATGTCTTATTTTTGGGTCGTTTTTCAGTCTTTAATGTTTTGTCAAAATTTTTTTTTGGGGAATTTTTGGTTTTATTTATTGTTATAGTTTTTTTCTCTCTTTATGGTGTGGGCCCGCCAGGGGTGGGCGGTTGGTAGAGTCCATTTCCCGGGGCAGAGTCCCCTGCATTTGGTCAGCGTTGAGTCCACCAAGTTCTCCCTGGCGTGGGGGCGCTCTGTATAGTCAAAAACCTTGTAGTTGGTACTTGCAAAGTGTCTAATAGGGTCAAATATCTTATCTTATATTTTTTAGGGATGGTTCCCTGAAAGGGCTGTCTTTTTCATTCCCTTTCATTTACGTCTATCAGTGTTTTTTTCAACTTTTTGGTTGAGCTACAAAAGATTTTTGTTTTTTTTTTTGTCATATTTTTCCTCTTATTACCCAACTTTTTTTTTTCCCGTCTTACTTTCCCTTATTCACACCACATTCCTGCATTTTTGTATTCTCATTCCTAAGTATCTAAGGGGACAGCTCATAAGTAACTATCCCCGGTTTTTGTTAAAGGGGTTTTTTGTTATTGCATCATCTTTTTAAACTTTAGCATATTTAGGACACTAGGACTCACTTAGAATAACTTGTTTTTCATGGGACATTTCTAATAGTTTTTGTTTTAAACGATTGTAAATGTTATAGTGATGTTTGTGGGTATTATGTCCATTACTTAACCCTTTTGTACAACATTACAAATACAGTAGCTTTTCAATAGTAGTTCATTCACCCATGGTCTTGTCCCGCGGCCGACTCCGATGCCCTTTCACCCCCCCGGGGTGAGCTTTGAGTCATTAAACCAATCTTGGGGGATTTTGGGACCTCACCACCACTCAACTCATCTGTCCCCCTTTTCAAAGGGGGGCAGTAATTTATGTGAAAAATTTTTTGTTTTGTAGTATGTCTTTCCCTTTAATTTGGGGGAAGGTATTCTTATGTTTGATTTAGTTGGGTTTCTGAATTTTTAAAGAAATTTGGTTTTTTGGGGTTTTTTTAGGTGAGGGCGATTTTTTTATCATGTTAGAAATTGAATGAAAAATTTAGAAAATTCTTTGTTTTTTTTTTTTGTTTTCCAATGTGTTTTCTTAAGGCTGAGAGGTCCTTTGGCAAATATTTTAGGGAAAAGTTTTTTTCATTGGGTTTAAATTTTTAGTAATTTTTCAGTTCTTTCAATTTTTGGAAGTGGGTTTTCAGGTAGTAAGAAAAAAACGAGGATGGGGAAATTGGGATTACCCATTCCCTTTCCCTCAAACAAGGATCCCCCGCACCGCGCCCTCACGAGTTTTTTTTTTTTTTAAGTCTGAAGGGGAGAACACAGTGCCCTCATACAAAATTTGTGGGTGAACTGGCCCAGGAAAAAAAAGGGGGTGTCACACTCACGGAGAAGGAGGTAAGACGTGGGCAGGGGGGGTGCCGGGGGGTGTGGGGAGCCTAAAATGTTGGGGGTAGGAGTGGACATAGGTGGAGCCATTAGGGAAAAAAAATAAGGACAACTAGGGGTCTCAAAAAACTTTTATTGTATTTTTGGGGAAAAAGATAGGAAAAAGATTTCACTGCAGCAAAAAAAAACAAACATACACATGGAAAAGCTTTGAAAAAGCGCCCAAGCTTTTTTTGAGGCACTTTGCGAATTTTATTCCCCCCCCCCCCCCCCCCCCCCCCCCTACCCCCTTTCCGCAAATACTGTTGACCACGGTTTTTCAGGGCGAGGTGGGTTTTAAATTTAAAATTCCAAACTAAAAAATTTTTGAAAATCCTTTGAGCGCCTTGGTGGTGCAAGAAAATATGTCTTCGGCTCCTCCAACGCAACCCCTTTCCCTAAACCCCTTTCCCCTGACCAGGACACTACACACTGGGACTGTGTGCCTGGTTCTGCTGTGTGGGGCCTGTGCTGTTGTGCCCTGATCCCTGCTCCCGTGTCCTGCCGCTTGCGGGACGGGGTGCCAGCCGGCCGACGAGGACGTCCACATGGACACCATCTCATCTGGCCCCAAGAGGTCCGCTCGCCTTCCCCTTCATCTGGTAACCCAACCCTGAAAGCCCTGCAACTTACCGCTCCTTTGCCGCAATCACTGCCCCACCCTCCTCACCCCCGCTTTGCTACACCTCCCTGCTTTCTGCTCCCCCTGCTTCGCTCCTGCTCCGCCTGCCCTCTTCCCAGCCTACACGCCTCATATCATAAGGGTCAGCTGAGGGACTCCGGTCCTTCATTAACCCTGGAAGGTGTCCCAGGGCAAAGTTTTTGGCTCATATTTCGGCAAAAAATTTGGTGTCTAGCCACTCTGACCATCACTGGGCGGGGCGGGCAGAGTTTTAAAGTTTGAGGTGGTCAACCTTGACAAACCTTGCCCAGCCCCCAGAGTCTGTCACTCTACCGCTGGGGGGTGGTTCCGTAAAGTGCTGGGTTTGCATCGGACGACGACCCGACCTACATGTTCGGGGAGAATTTTCCCTGATCTCTCCCGAACTGACAAACGACGACATTCTGACTGGACGTACAGTGCTTGAACGACTCCCCTACAAAATTGTAGATGCTATAACGGCTCCCGGCTCACACGTCTGGGACGGTCCAGGAACGGAACGCTAACCATGGCCATAAGAATTAAATTTCGGGGCCCTCCCCCTGACCGGGTCTCCTTGAACACGCTGTTTTACCGGTCCGCCCCACACCCTCCTGTCCCCTCCGGTGTACCCGCTGCTTCCTTTTTGGCCACGGTAAGCCCCCGCAACATGAAGGTCCGCTGCAGTAATTGCAAACAACCGTCTTTCATGTTTGCAAGAGGGGGGTGCCCGGCTGGTGTCCCTGCCTTTTTTGTGGTGGTGACCACCCGCCCCCCTAATAAGCAGTGCCCGGCTTACCTCCAGGCGGTGCAAGTGCAACAGCTCCAGCACGAGGCTACCTGCTTCCATGTCAGAACGTGAAGCGGCAGCTGAGGGGCATCCACCCTGGGAACCATTCCGTACCAGGAGGCCCCAGCACAAGACTGTGCCCTCCCCTAACTCCGGCCACCTTCCCCTGCCTGCCTGCTCCAGGGCCTGCCCCTGCCAGTCCAGCCTGCCCCTGCCAAGCCCTTGAGCCCCACCGTCAACATTTGTCCAGATGCTGCTGTTGCGTCACCCCCACACGCCCACCCACTGCCCAGTGGATCCTTACCCCAAAACCCCAAAGCACAACCGACCGTCCCCCGCCCCCCGGCACCTTACCATAACCCGCCCTTAAACAAGGGCACCAGTACCTGCCTTCCTTCCGGAGGGCCTTATAGGGAGGCATGTGGAGGTTTTTTTTTTCATCCTCCTACCCCCCCCTTATTACCTGGTCCCCCACTCCCGCCATGTTCCTTCCCTGCCTCACACTCAGCCCCATGCCCACCGCCAGCAGCCAGCCAGCCCTGCCTCACTGGGTAGTGCTAGCCTTGTGTCGCCGCCTCCTCCTTCTCAAGCCCAGCATGCTTCGGGCTTTGCAGTGCCAGCCTTCATATAAGGGAATCGCACCCTTGCCACTTGATTTCTTTAATCTCTTTATTTCAGGTTCCTGCCTTAGAGCTGCCTCATTCGATGCTGTCCATGCCTTCCTTACCTTCTTTATAGGTCACTCACGCAGTGAGTCTTTACTCCCCTCCCATTCATTTCTGGAAGCCCGATCTCTGTAGCCGGAAACTTCCATTCTTTAAACCCACGCTCTCATCATACACTGCCTAGTTGTTGGCGTCCTGGTGAGGACCGTGGCTCCACAGACGCATTCTCCTCCCCCTCCTTTCCTCAACTATGCTTCCCTACAGGATGGACAGGTGGGACCGGCGGGGCAGGATGCGGCCTGCTTCTGCTGGTCATCGATCCCTCTCTTCTAGCCCTCTCATACACTCCTTTTTCCCTGGAGGTGCCTGGAGCTATGGGGGTGATGTTACCTTTGATTCAAGGGGGGCCCCTTCGGTTTCTTTTTTAATTTACAACCCATGTTTAGATATAACCCTTCAGGAATTCCAGCACTTGTTCTCTCAGCTTTCCTCCCCAGTCTTAATAATGGGTGATTTAATGCCTCATGACCTCTGGGAACCGCCCTCACCCAGGACCGAAGACCACTCGGGCAGTTCCCTCTCGCGCTTTCTGGCGGACAGTGTTTCTTTATCTCTCCTTACTCAACTGGCCTCCCTACCAGGACTGATCCAGTTTCAGTACCCCCTCCACCTTGGACCTCTGCCTGGTTAATTTGGCCCCCTCCTCCTCACCACTGGCCACAACTGGGCCCTTACCATGGGAAGTGACCATCTTCCTGTTGTAATTTCCTTCCTTCAGTACACCCCCCTCCCCCTTCACGCAGACCTCGTTGGTCCTTCACCAAAGGAGACTGGGGCTCTTTTCAATCAAATTAAATTCACTTATTTACCCCGCCCATTACCCCCCTTCATCGATATTAATTCAATAACCTCACGGTCACCCTGGTGACGTGGGTCCCAAACCAACTTTCATTTAATCACTTCCCAACCCCTCCCGCTCTTTCGCGGTCCCCTGGTGGTCCCGGGTGTGTCGGCAGCCCTTCAGGCCAAACGCCACGCCCTTTACTGCGTGCGTAAGAACCCCCATTCCCTTGCTCGTATCGCTTTCCGTTTACCTGTAGGCCCATGCAAACGTGTTATTCTTGATGAGAAACGTTCTTCATGGGGCCCTCCTTTTGTGCTCCCTTCCTTCTCCTCCTCAGTCTCCCGGCTTGGTCCTTTTTCAGGAAGATGGTCCACCCTCACCCCCCTTCACCTTCCCCTTTAAACTAGTAACTGTGCCCTCCTCATCACTGATGCCGACAAAGTCGATTGCCTTTGCCTCCCCACCATTCACACACTACCTCGCTCTCCAGACCCCGTACCCCCACCTGTGTTACCCCCCTTCCCACACACGGCCCATACCATTAGCACTGCTATAACCCCCCAGGAGCTTTTCCTCGGCTTTACACGCACTTTCCGCTAGGAAGGCGGCGGGACCGGACAACGTCCCGAACGAGTTTCTTCGCCGCCTCCCGGATGCCTGGCCCGCTCCTCCTGACGTCTTCAACGCCAGCTGGCTGTCGGGGACGTTCCCGTCTGTGTGGCGTCATGCCATCAACATTTCCAGTCTTAGCCTGGCAAGGCTCTGTGTCTGAGGCTTCCTCCTATAGGCCCATTAGCCTTCTCTCTAATCTAGTAAAGTAGTAGAACAAATAGTAACGTGTAGTTTGACATGGTGGTTGGAACACAAAACACCTTCCATCAAACATGTTCGGGGTTTTTTGTTGTCCCTCACCCGGGGCAACCCGGATGCCCTCTCCAGCTGGAGCACCACATACATGAAGGATTTACCCACAAACAATTCACGCTAATAGCCTTTATTGACCGCCAAGCAGCTTTTGACACTCTGCCTCCCATAATGCATCGTTGAAAAACTTGCCCGCCTGGGACTGCATGGCTCCGCCTCTCCAATGGGTTACATCCTTCCTGTCTTCCAGGTCCTTCTCTTCTGTGATCGGGAACACCCATTCCAGGTCTTACCCAGTGCACCAAGGCGTCCCCAACCAGGGTTCTCCCCTCAGTCCTGTCCTCTCAACATCTTGCTTTCAGACTTTCCCTTCTCTCACATGACACACATGCACTCATCTATGCTGATACATCTCCTCATTGCTTCTGCCCCACTATCCAGGAGGCTCAGACCATCTTCAACGTGGGCTTGATGCCGTCCACCTGTCATGGACCACACCCTTGGGCCTGACGGTGAGTGCCCATAAATCTACCTTCTGTCTTCACCCGAGGCGTATTCCCAACATCCCCAATGGTCACCATTAATGGGTCCCCAATTTCCTTCAAAAAACCACCACCAAATTCCTTGGTTTTTACTGTTGGATGGCCCCCGCCTAAACCCTGGGGCCGCCACATACAGTACCTGGTGACCTCGTTGCCTCAAAGGCTTACTTAATGACGTCCTTGCATGGGTCAAGTGGGGTGGCGGACAGAATACCCTCCTTCATTTCTATTGCAACTTACATCCGTAGTCCGCTTAGACTATGGGGGGGATGTGAGGTTTATGGTGCGGCCTCACCTTCCCATCCTCCACAAGTTTACTGTAATCCAGATAATGCCCTTCGTATAGCTGTGGGGGCCTTCAGGTCCTCCCCATCACAAGCCTCTTCAGGCAGAATCCTCCTCTCCTCCTTTCACACAAGCAACCGCGCTCCACCCTCCTTGTCCACACCTTACACAACTTGCCTCCTCCCCGAGCCTCATGCCCTCCACTCCCTCTCTGACACGGTAGTGGAACCTCCTTTCTGGCCCCTCCCGTACAAGCCCACACACCTTTTCGTAGAGAGAGCCCTCTACTTCTTTGCTTCTATCCGGTGACTCCCTCCTCTATCGCACTCTGGAGAAGACCTCTCCCCTGGGCCCCCGATTGGTGTTCCTCTCTCTTCTTATTTCCTCTGTCCCTTCCCAGGTTTCACACACCTCCACCTGAGTGTCCAAGGATGCTGCCTGGCCCGTGCAGGGCAGGTACCTTTTTTTACTCCCCTCCCTACACACCCGCTACAGTAACTCCCTCCACATTTACACCGACGGAGCCTCCTGTTTCTTTTTTTCTCTGCCACCCCCTCCGTTGTTGGTGCGGCCATGTTCATCCGGCCATGTCACGTTGCCACCGCCCGGAGGTTGCCGCCCCTGCTGCCTCCATCCTGACGGCAAAACTTTTTGGGGGGGGGGCCATCAGGAGGGCATCAAGTATGCCACCACCGTGCCCCCCTCCTGTCAGTAACCAATATTAACCGACTCCCTCACGCCCTCCCAACTTCTCCGCCGTCACCGCCCTCACACATCCCATGCCCTTTGCTTTCACAATCCACCACCTCTTGCTCACTTATCCTCCTCTGGCCATGTCATCCACCTTCAGTGGGTGCCCTTCACCACATTGGTGTCAGGGGCACACTGTGGCCAGACAGGGGGCGGCAGCAGAGGCACACTCCTCCCTCTCACATAGACATGACCACAGACCTGACTGATTCACTGATACCTTCCAGACTACATGCAACGCGACACTGGGACACAGAGATGACTGACGCCTACGTACACTTCACTGGCACGAATACGACAACGACACAGACGCACCACTGGTGGCCCCCACTCCCCCAGCCTCCCGGACCCCGCAGTCACCAGACTCCGGATTTGGGCCACAAACCCGCCTAACTCTCACCTGCACAAACTGGGCATGACTGAGGACCCCTCACTGCCACCTGGTGCCCCACATACCTGGACACACCTGAACACCTCCTCCTGCACTGTCCTCGCACCACTTCCCACCGCACGGCACTCCTCCAATCAATATATCAACTCCTCTCCGCAGACCAACTCTGAGCCGACCCTCTTGGGGTGGCTCTCCCAGATCCCGGCTTGGCCTTCAAAATCCCTCAAGCCCACCAGGGCCTTCCTACAGAAGTCTGGCCACCTGCACAGGACAAACCTGCTTGGATTCATTCATCCTGCACGCTTCGGGGCACTTAGAGTCTGTGGCATCACAGCCTGCACTGCGCCCATCAAACTCTCAACAACACAACAAAACATGAAGGTACATTTGTAAAGCTTTTAGGAAAATTCTAGAGTCCTTTCCCGCCCTTACTTAGTGGGGTGTATTTCCTCATACCTTCAAAAACGGATCCCTTTCAGATACCTCTAAAACGGAATTATAAAGTGGAGAGAGAGAGAAAAAAAAAACTAACCTAAACTTCAATATAACCTAAACCCTGGTAAAATTCTAGTTCTTTTCTTGCCCTTAGTTCCTCGTCGCGGTTATAATGGACTCGCTAGGAGGTTGATTGTAAGGTGGGAGTTGTTTACAGTTGAGTTAGGTTTATATTAGGGCATTTTTAATTTTTTTTTCTTTTTTTTTTATCTCTCCCCCCACTTTATAATTACGTTTTAAAGGTATCTGAAGGGATCTGTGAAGGTCTGGAGGAAAAAAGCCCACTAATAAGGGCGGGAAAGAACTCTAGAATTTTACCAGACTTTAATTTGTCAGGAAAAGCATCCGGGGCGTGAAACTCATGCCGTAAATTTGAATGATGAAAGCCGACAATAGAATTGGAAGTGGATCTCGACCTGTCTAACCTCATAAGATTTTCATTATGGGAAACTCTGGTTATTAGTTCCATAAACACGAATTCACTTTGGTGGACGAAACTATTTTTTTCTGGTGAATTTTGATGTGTTTTGAATTAATCTGCTAACCGTTTCTGTCGCAAATAATATTACCTATTTTTTTTTTTTTTCTAGTTAGTTAGGTATAGGCATAGACCACTGCATACCTGGACTGTTCACGCGACAATGTTTTGAATTGCGGGGCTGCATAGGGGCCTGCGGGGCGCCCGACAAAGAGATATAGTGTCTATGGAACTATCATATAGACTGGTTATCAGTATTATGATATACTGGTAATCTTCGTAAATGTTTGTTCTATAATAGTAATCAAATAAAAAACAGTAAAACACGCTAAAAAATGCCATTACGAGACTATGAAGAAATATGCAATGACTTAATGATGATTTTATTTTATTTACTTATTAATTTTGTTTCTGATACATGAATTAGTACCCGTGTAATAAATTGCGTTGACTAAATAAATACCCTCATCAATCGGGAAATTACCCGATGATGATTTTATTTGATTTAGTTAACGCTAATTTTATGCAGGTTTCTAATTCATTTATCAGATAACGAAATATAGCAATGGAAAGCTATAAAATTGCGCTCTATTGATACCCTTCATGAATAAAAAGTTGACTCGCAAAGTTTAAATGGCGAAGAGTTGAAGTGAATATTAAGTTCATGCATATTTCTTCAGAGGGTCCGTATGGCATTTCTTTAGCGTGTTTTACTGTTTTGTATGTGATAATATTAATATAACAAACATTTACGAAGATTACAGTATTCATATATACTGATAAACCATCTATATGATCCGTAATATATATATATATATGAATCCGAGCGGCCCTCTAAACTTCACCCCTGGGGCGCCCAAGCCGATTTTCCTGCGCACCCGGGTATACAGTGGTCTATGGTTAGGTTTAGGGTTGGAAAAGGAAAAGGTTTATGTTATTTTTAGGTAAGGTTAGGTTGGGTTTTGGGAAAAGGTTTTAGGTTAGGGTTAAGTAAAGGTTATGTTATGTTGGAAAAAGGGTTTGGGGTCGGGTTTTGGGAAAATTTGGGGTCGGTATTTTTCGTTAGGTTAAATTTGTTTTTTGAAATTTTTTTTTGGGAAAAAACACAGAAAAAGGGTTTTTTGCAGATTAATTCAAAACCTTTTCACCCAAAAAAAAAAATAGTTTTCGTCCACCAAAGGAAGTTGGGTTTTTTCTCGGGAAAATTTTGGGCCCAAAATTTTGGGTAAAACTTGAAATGTTTGAGGGGGGTTACGGAAACAATGATTTATTTCCCACAACTTTTAATGGGGACCTTCTTCCTAGCACTCAAATCATGTGAATGAGTACTTTGTCCCCGAAACTCAATTCCTGGTTGAAGCCCCAAAATTTACCAATTCCCCTGGGTATTTTTAGTACATTGTTTGGGTCAACCCTGGGGCAGGGGGGCTCTTCATCACAGGCTTTTGGGTTGGTAAGTGTCGTTTTTGGGGCAAAAAAAACCTACAGATTTAACTTACTTTCCATCATGTCTATTTTTTTCTTTCTGCATACTTTTTTCTCAAAACCCGGGTTTTTATGGAACGGCCCGCCAATTAAAATTCAGCTGAGACCCACCCAAAGAACTCCCCCTGACGGGACTTTTTTTGGCGATAGATCCATTTGAAATGGTGAAAAGGGAAGAGTAAAGGCATTTATTTTTGGGAAAACCCACTTTTTTCCCCTTTTTTCCCAAAACCAAAAACTTCAGCTTAATAAAATCCCAAAAGGGCGCTTATTTCAAAAATCAATAAGTGCCATCAAAAAAAATTTAAAGAAAATGGCTTCAAAATGTTTAAATTTTCCCAAAAATGTCATTTTTTGAACACTAAAAATTTCCCGAAGCCATTTTTCTTATTTTTTTTTATTGAGGGCGCTTATGGACTTTCTGAAATAAGCGCCTCAAAAGGGACTTTGGGGTAACGTAACCTGATTTATCTGGGAGGGCTGCCCCCCACCCTTTTTCCTACCTAACCGGGGGACTTTGGGTTTTACCTAGCCAAAACGGGTTTAAAAGCTATTCCGGAAATTTAAACCCCCGAATCCCGAAACAGGGGGTAAAATTTTTTAAAAAGTATATTTTGGGGTACTGTAATATCATGTAAAGAACGGGAACTGTCCCCAAAAATGGGAACCCCGCCGACATAAACCAATTGGAAACACAGGGCGAGAATTCAGGATCTCTCGGGACCCTTTAAAAACCCAAAATTTTAAAAAACCCGCTCTTTAAAACGGCTTTATCCCCCTTCCCTAGGCAAGATGATTTCCCTTTTGGAAAGAGGAAGGATAAACCCATTCCCTCCCCCCCGGTTTCCCTGCCCCTTTTGCCCAGCGGGAACTGGTGAGCATGCTTTAAAAAGGTATTTAATATATATTTTTGGGGTTTTGATCTTAACCCCTTTTAACCCAGAACGTAAAAAATTTCCCTTGTAATTTTGGCACCATTAGATCCCTTTTAGTGATTTAAAAAAGCAATTTTTTAAAAGATATGAACCCCGTTTATATCCTTTTTTCCACTAACTTTTTTGGGATATAAACTACTTTTTCCCCCAAATTTTTTGACTAAAAACAGACAATTTTCATAGGCAAAAGGAAAGGGCTGGGCGTGAAGGGGGTTTAAAAATTTTTGTATAATTTTTTTGTGGGGGGGTTTTTAAGGGCTTTAAAATTTTTGTAATTTTATTGGGGGGGTTATTAGATCTTTAATTTTTTGTAATATTTTTTGGGGTTTTTTGGTCCCTTTTAAAATTTTTTGTAATTTTATTGTGGGGGGTTTTTGGTTTTTTTAAAATTTTTTGTAATTTTTTATTGTGGGGGTTTTATGGCCCTTTAAAATTTTTTGTAATATTTTTCGGGGGGGTTTTTTAGATCTTTAAATTATTTTTAAAATTTACTGTGGGGGTTTTTTAATTCCCTTTTAAATTTTTGTTTAAAATTTATTGTGGGGTTATTAGGTTTTTTAAAATTTTGTAATATTTATTGTGGGGTTTTTTGGTCTTTAAAAATTTTTGTAATATTTATTGGGGGGGTTATTAGATTTTTAAATTTTTTGTAAATTTTTGTGGGGTTATTAGGGGTCTTTAAAAATTTTTGTAATATTTTTTGTTTGGGGGTCAAAATCTTTAATTATTGTAATATTTATTTTGGGGGTTTTTAGGGGCCCTTTTAAAATTTTTGTAATATTTTTTGTGGGGGGTTTTTAGGTCCCTTTTTAAAATTAAATTTTAATTTTTTGGGGGGGTTTTAGTTTTTTTAAAATTTTTGTATATTTATTTTTGGGGTTTTTTGATCTTTAAAATTAAATTTTAATATTTATTGGGGGGGTTTTTTAGGGGCTTTAAATAATTTAAAATTTATTGTGGGGTTTTTAATCTTTAAATTTTGTAATATTTTTTTGGGGGGGTTAAATTTGGTCCCTTTTAAAATTTTTGTAATATTTGGGTTTGGGGTTTTTTAGGTCTTTAAAAATTTTTTGTAATTTTACGTGGGGGTTTTTTAGGGCTTTAATTATTTTAAAATTTTCTGTGGGGTTTTTAAATTTTTTAAATTTTGTAAAATTTTTTTGTGGGGTTATTGGGCTTTTAAAATTTTTGTAATATTTTTTTTGTGGGTTATTAGGTCTTTTTAAAATTTTTGTAATATTTATTTTTGGGGTTATTAGGGCTTTAAATTTTTTGTAATTTTTATTGTGGGGTTTTAAAGGGCTTTAAATTATTTGAAATATTTATTGTGGATTTTTTTAGGCTTTAAAATTTTTGTAAAAATTTTTTTGTGGGGTTATTAGGGGCTTTTAAAATTTTTGTAATATTTACTGTGGGGTTATTAGGTCTTTAAATTTTTGTAAAATTTATTGTGGGGTTATTAGGTTTTAAATTATTTTTAATATTTTTGTGGGGGTTTTTAGGTCTTTAAAATTTTTGTAAAATTTATTGTGGGGTTTTTTAGGGCTTTAAATTTTTTGTAATATTTATTGTCCCTCTTTTTTCTCTGGTCTCCATGAGGGAGTTTTCCCGCAAGGAATGACTGGGGGGCCCTGGAATGCCCCTATCCATGTTTCCTTTATTATTTTTCCACAAAACCCCCTTCTCCCCCTTTATTCATGCCACAGGGGATGAAAAAGGAGTGGAGGGGAGGTGGGTTTTGGCAGAATAAAGGGTTTGGGGAAGAAGGGGTTGTGGCATGAAAAAAGGAGTGGGGGGAGAGGTGTTGTGGATGAATAAAGGAGTGGGAAAAAGGTGTTTTGGGCATGAATAAAAGGGGTTGGGGGAAGAGGTGTTTTGGCATGAATAAGGGGTGGAGGGAAAAAGGTTTTGTTGGGAAAAGAAAAAAAGGGTGGAGAAGAGGTGTTTTGGGATGAAAAAAGGGGTGGGGAGAGGTGTTTTGGCATGAATAAAGGGGGGGGAGAAGAGGTTTTTGTGGCATGAATAAGGGGTGGGAAAAAGGTTTTTTTGTCAACACCTCTCCACCTTTTGTTCCCCCTTTATACTGCCTCAACAAACCCTTTTCCCACCCCCAAGGAAAGGGTTTACTAACAATTTTACTCCCATAACCCTCCTATATATCCCCTTTATTCGTTTTTTAAGTGTGCAAGAGATTTGATAGTATTTGGGAAATTGTGCAAGAGGGTAAAATAGTATTTTTGCAAAAAGTTTCAGAGAGAAAAAAATAGTATTAGCAAAGTGTGCAGAGAGCTTTGATAGTATTAGCCAATTTATGCAGAGAGCTAATAGTATTTGCAAAAGTTTTGCAGAGAGATAAAAAGTTTGCTAATGTTTGCAAAAGAGATGAATTTGTATTAGCCAAAAATTTTGGGGCAGAGAGCTAGATAGTATTAAACAAAAGTTGCAAAAGCTAGGGGTGTATTAGCAAAAAAGTGTGCAGAGAAAATAGATAGTATTAAGCTAATGTTTTGCAGAGAGATAGATAGTATTAGAAAAGTGTGCAGAGGATAGATAGTAAATTAGCAAATGTGTGCAGAGAGGGTAAAAGTTTTAAACAAAATTTTGGCAAGAGCTAGATAGTATTAGCAATGTGTGCAGAAGATAGATAGTTTAGCAATGTTTGCAGAGAAATAGGAAATAAATTTCAAATGTGTGCAGAAGATGGGTATATTAGCAAAAGTGTGGAAGAGCTAGATAGTTTACAAAAATTTTGCAAAAGAGCTAGAAAAGTATTAGCAAAAGTTGGGAGAGAGATAAAAGTATTAGCTAATGTTGCAGGGGAGATAGATAGTTTTTAGCAAATGTGTGCAGAGAGAAAAAGTATTAGCAAATGTGTGCAAGGCAGATATAAATTTGCTAATTTTGCAAGGGGAGTAAAATATATTAAACAAATGTGTACAGAGAGCTAATAGTATTAAACAAAGGTTTTTGCAAGAGCTAGATAGTATTAAACAAAAGTGTAAAACCCAGAGCTAGATAGTTTAGCAATGTTTTGCAGAGAGCTAGATAAAATATTAGCCCAATGTGTGCAAAAGAACAATAGTATTAAACAAAAGTATGCAAGGTAGATAGTAATTTTCAAATGTGTTGGGAGAGAGGGTAGATTTGTATTAGCCAAAAGTTTGCGAGAGCTAATAGTATTAGCAAAAATTGGGCAGAGAGATTTGATAGTAATTTGCTAATGTGTGGAGGAGATAAAATAGTATTAGCAAAAGTGGAGTGTGCAAGAGAAGATAGTATTAGCAAAAAGTGGATTTTGGAGTCTAAAGCCCGAAGTCCCAAAGCAAAGCAAAGTGTTAAAAGTGTTACCTGAGGGGTGTTAAGGGGGGTGTAATTCCCCAGCCTCCCCCCCTAGTATCCCCACCCCAGGGCCCAAAAGTGTTATTTATGCAGCATTCTTTTCCTCTGTTATACTGGCCAAAACCCCCTTTCTAAGGGGAGGGCCCAAGGGGAAAACCCAGAGGAAGGTTTTTTTTTGCTTTTATGACTTTACATGAAAACCCTAAAAAATATAGAAACTACTAGAGGCCCGTGAGATTTTACACGTGGTAGTTTCCCGTTTCTCAACCTACCTACAAACCACCTTTATCCCCACCATTAAATTTTTTCCCAAATTCCTTTTAAAGCTCCCCCTTTTACCCCCACTGACCACCCCGGGCCCCACTGAGTCCATTCCCAAACATTTATCACCCTATTTTTTGAAACCCGTTTTGTTGGAAAAATAAAACTCAAATTCCCTTAAATTTTCTAAACCCTTACTGCAGGTGAGGGGTGTGGGGCTGCGGGAATGAAGGCGGGGGGAAAGGGGTGGAGGGCAGTGTCAATGGGTTTGCTGGGAAAATTTTTATATCACACAAGAGAATATTTGTCCCTAATATGTATGTAAAGTAAGAAAATAGGGTATAATTCTGTTATGTTTCTATCTTCCTCTGTGCGATATAGGTAGCATCCCATTCCTTTCCCCATCCCTCACTGTTCCACCTCCCCCTTTCTGACCCCTTCATTCTTGCCATAGTGCCATATGACCTTTGATGTCTCCCAATAGCCCCTTTTTTTGCATTTCAATCAATCAATCCTCTGTACACACCAAACTATTGTATCAGTAGTACAGGTTGAAGTTCCCAAACTCGGCAACCTCGGACCACGCCGAGCCGAGTAATGGAATTTTCTGACTTTTAGAACGTAGATATATTAAGGGGAAAAAAAACATGAAAATCAGCCTTTTCTTTTCACTTCCACCAGTAGGTGTTCCTGGACGTTTGGGAGCCATTAATACCAATAACAGACCTGTAGAAGTACACAAAATAACAGTGCACACAACTCTACAGTCACAACACCACTGAACAATAACAACAAACAAATCGGCGGGAGAAACCAAGCGGCCTAGTGTGGTGGCACCTAGCGGCCGACCCGGCAACTACGCGCCGGGTTTTGGGTGTTCTGCCGGGTTTTGGAAAATCCGGAACCATAGCCGAGTTTTGGGTGTTGCCGAGTCTTGGGATGCCGAGTTTGGGAACTTCAACCTGTACCTATAAATAAAAATAAGGCTTGAAAAGGGAGTCAGATGATGGCGGAAAAAATGTACCATCCAGCGAATAGGTCACATTCAAGGATTTTTTGGGAGCATTCACCTTTTTAAATTTTGACAAACATATAAATAACTAACACTTACCATTCCCTGTGACACATACCACCCAAGACCCCTAGCTGATCCAGGCCCCTCATTCCCCCGCAGGAAGTGGCTGTGGTGGAAGTACGACCTCTTCATACTGACCATGAAAGTGATCTTCTACAACGAGTTCCTCAGCACCAGTTACGTCTTTGAGGTGCTGATGACGCCGATGATGTGGGTGGTCGACCATTTCTCCAAAGCCCTGGGACCTGTGAGTGTTTGTCTGCACTTTTTGAGTCACACTATAGTCGCCGCTCGTTAAGCTGGTGAAAATTGGGCCCCCTCACTTCCCCCTTCCAAACGCACGGGATTGGTTGAGGTTTTTGGTGTTGGGTGAGAATGCCTTACTCCAAGTTCTGCCCTAAAGCCCCAACACCCAACACCTCAGCCAATCCCGTGCGTTCAGAAGGGGGGAGTGAGGGGCCTAATGTTCCCCAGCTTGACGTGCAGCGAGTGTAGGAGGTTAGGTCACATGGTGGTGGTGTGGTAATGTGTGGTGCCATTAGTAGTTTTGTGATGAAGGGTCTGGCTTGTATGCCATTACCAATACAGTGACAGCTTCTCACAACAACCATGACTGTATTTTACTGCATGTTAAATCCATCTCTGTTTTGGTAAAAAATTGTAATAACCCAGTTTTTTGCTTGATATTTATAAGCTTGCACACAGTATCATATAATTTTGTAGTTTCTTATGTATCAGGATCTATATCGAATTTTACTCTTTCCCATTAGAAATTACAATTACTTCTATTACTTCTATGACTTTTCTATTATTGATTTATAAGCATTTCCATAACCATATCTTCTTTGTAACTCCATTATGTTTAGGTATTGGTCATCTGAAAATTGTAGTCTGGAAATGACCGCTTAACACACAATCGAGTAAACAAATAATACGCTGTAAGGTAAAGAGTTTTATGATGAATGTCTATCATGCCTCAATGGTCTCTGACTTTACCCTGACAGCGCTCGGCAGGACAGGAAAGTCATTAGTTTGGTGTACAACCAACCGTTAGTTTATTTATATGTATACTTGTGTCGTTGTACAATGTGTTGCCGTATGTCATTGAATACAGTAGAAATATGGCAAATTATTAGCTTAAAGTAATCGTCCAGACCCATTTTTTCTTTGCATAATTATGTTGAATGGTCATTCAAAATATCTAATCCACAAAAAATGATTCATTTCCATGCCTTATTTCCCTAATAACATGACTTTTGTAAAAAGCGCGGGAAAAACAACAGCCCCATTCCAGCCGTGGCGGGAAACTTGCTGGCGACATCACAGCAGGAAGCCTCCCAGCCCTGCCCTGATACAAATACACGGAGACTCAGAAAAAAATATAGTACTTGAAGAATTTTCAGTGCCGGGGAGTGGCGCTGAGATACCCAGCAAGATTGCAGCGCCAGGGAGTGGCGGGTGAGAGGCACGCGGCTAGACAATGTGCTTCACACCGCGCGCCTCTCCCCCACCACTCCCCGGCGCTGCACACATATAACCTGGCCAAATAGGTCGGAAATGGGTGCTAAGCTCTCTGGAAAGGCACAGCTTTCTTGCTGTACCCATGAAGGATGCAAGTATATGCCATATCGCAATTTTTTTTTATCAGAAACACCCAAAATTCTTCAAGTACTATTTATTTTTCTGAGTTTACGTGTATTTGTATCAGGGCAGGGCTGGGAGGCTGCCTGCCGTGACGTCACCGAGCCGTGGTCCGTCGTCTGCTGGTCGTCAGTTGTGTTTTGAGAGCTCGGGGAATTTTCTGATTTTGAATGCGGATCATTTAAAAACGGGTGACTGGATGCAAAAAGTGACAACATATTGTTGATACACTCGATCATGGCTATATTTTGACTGCATTAAATCAGGCATGATGAAATGGTCTGGATGATAAATGGTCTGGACGATTACTTTAAACCTGTCTTTAATTATTTTTAACCCATATACAATTTTACATGGGACTGGATGAAGTATTGTACAGTGTATCATACATGAGCAACATCAGTATTAGCAGCAACAATAACAACTAGTAATGGTGAGTGTGTGTGTGTATTCATATAGTTGTATTTTACAGGGCCTGAGCTACACTCGTTTGGCCCTGTCACCACATCTACATTCTTAATTTTGCTTCCTTTAGTAATAATAATAATAATAATAATAATAATAATTTTATTCTCACCCGAAGGCATACAAGAAAAACAACATAATACAGGAGAACCTCGTTTATCCGGCACCCTCGGGGGGGAGCGCATGCGTGCATAACATGCATACGTGCGTACGCATGCATGCATAACTTTTGAGAGTTACTCTTATGGAATCGCCCAAAATCCCTTTTTTTTTTTTTTTTTTTTAATGGGTAACACAAAGCCCGCTTAGTTGCCAGTCCCTATAAAGAAGACAGTAAGAGAATAAAATAAAAAAGAGGGGTGAGCCAATTTAGTGAGGGAAGTGTCTTGTTACTCTTCTCTTGAAAAGATGTAAGTCATAGGAAAGTGGAAAAATAGAAGCAGGAAGAGAGTTCCAGAGTTTACCAGTGAAAGAGATGAAAGGGTTGCCAACCCTGCGTACCCCGCCAAATTTGAACTAAATTTCTGCCGATTTTCTCAGTTTTTGAAATAATGATACCTAATTAATGCCTGGGTTATCCTGCTGAGTGCCCCTTTCTACCCCGCACTCCTCGTCAGGATGGACAAGCCAGTCCTCGTGTCCCACGCCAGCACCACGAACACTCCTCTTTTTTCACAGTATCTCTCTGACGAGCTCAAGCTAGCCCGTGGTCCTCCCTGCTGGAGGCCCGGAGAGAAAAAAAAAAAAAAAAAAAAAATGCCTGGGTCGATTAGTGCCGTTGTTTTGAGGCTGCCGTTGTTTTAAATGCCGGTTAAATGAGGTTCTCCTGTATATAGACGAGGGAATGAACTTAAGTACTAAAGCAAATAATTGATAATAGCTATATACCGTATTTGCCGGCGCATAAGACGCACCCCTATTTTACAAAGAGGTTTTTAGAAAAAATAAAATATTGGTGTTTTTGAAGGGGGGAAAAAAAATCGTAAATTTATAAAAAGTTATTAAATAAAAAGGATTTGTAGGGGAAAGCAAATGATTATGAGCACATACAATATTTACAGTGCAATGAATGTGAATGAAAAATTATACTAGTTAAAATGTAAAGGGAATGACAGGGTAATCAAAATCGGTCATAATATATTGCAGGATGCCCCCACGAATTGATATTCTAATATTTTGCTACCTATGACATATAGCTTAATGTAGTAGGTATGCCTTTGTTGCTTTTCTGCTATGAGATTAGACTTTGTGGAATATTTGCAGTATAGATATTGGTATTATTTTGGTAGTGGGCTTTCAAAAGTCCTAGAACTCTTACCTACATCATCGTGTAGCTTTCTTCATTCTGAGTATTTTGAGCCCCATTTCCCATGGCGCAATTGAATAATAATGGCATTATACGTAGTACCGAAAATCTATAGTTATTTCAGCCAGAAAGTTAAGCTAGGTTAAATCAGATTAGGTTAGGTTAGAGGTGGGGTTTGGTTTAGTAACAGATGATGTAGAGAAAAAACGAATATTACCAATAATATGGCAGTGTGAAACGTAGCAATGTTTGCGGGGCCGGCCCTGGAGGGGCAGGTTGCCCCCCCCCACACCCACCAGGGTAAACAAACATTGATGTCCGACAAAAAACGAGAGCCGTTTAATTCAAAACACATTAAAACTATTCAGGAAGACTAAGTTTCGGCCTCGAAGTCGGTGGTTGCCCAATAACAAATATTTACGAAGATATTTAGGTAACACTGTCTGTAAGGTAGCCATCTCTACCTTGTGTTATTGTTGTAATTGTTGAAGGGCACCGTTTTCGGGATCGACGATATTTGTCTTGGTTTACACCTATGAATCTATCACAGTCGCGAGGGTTGATTAGTCTTCTTCAGGAAGGTACAGGTGAAGGCTGGTTCACACTTTGAAATCACGGCAGCGTTCCGTCAGACGTGCCTTGTATTCACACTACAGGAGAACCTCGTTTATCCGGCACCCTCGGGGGGGGAGCGCATGCCGGATAACTCATTTTGCCGTTGTTTTGAGAGTTACTCTTATGGAATCGCCCAAAACCCCCTTTTTTTTTTCTTTTTTTTATATATATATATATATATATATATATATATATATATATATATATATATATATATATATATATATATATATATATACATCAAAGGAACTGGCCAAGGGCACAAACAAAAATGGGTAACACAAAGCCTGCTTAGTTGCCAGTCCCTATAAAGAAGACAGTAAGAGAATAAAATAAAAGAGGGGTGAGCCAATTTTGTTCGGGAGGTGTCTTGTTACTCTTCTTTTGAAAAGATGTAAGTCATAGGAAAGTGGAAAAATAGAAACAGGAAGAGAGTTCCAGAGTTTACCAGTGAAAGAGATGAAAGGGTTGCCAACCCTGCAACACCGCCAAATTTGAACTAAATTTCTGCCGATTTTCTCAGTTTTTGAAATAATGATACCTAATTAATGCCTGGGTTATCCTGCTGAGTGCCCCTTTCTACCCCGCACTCCTCGTCAGGATGGACAAGCCAGTCCTCGTGTCCCACGCCAGCACCACGAACACTCTCCTCTTTTTTCACAGTATCTCTCTGACGAGCTCAAGCTAGCCCCGTGGTCTCTCCTGCTGGAGGCCCGGGGGAAAAGAAAAAAAAAAAAAAAAAAAAAAAAAAAAAATGCCTGGGTCGATTAGTGCCGTTGTTTTGAGGCTGCCGTTGTTTTAAATGCCGGTTAAATGAGGTTCTCCTGTATTTGTCATGGTTCCGTCATTTTCGGCAGTTCCTGCTCACCCTCTAAGCAAACATATGGTGCCTCAGAGGCAATGGTTGAAGAAATTTGCATTAATAGCACTTCTGGTGGATGAAGAAGAGGAGTTGAACTCTAAAAGACACTGTTTTGGGTACGGTACATAAAGCCTTGAGAAAATTATAATTATCAGCACGGCACAGTCTCATTACGTTAAAATATTCTTCCCCAGAAACCGTTACGTGACAGGACGGTGGTGTATTGGAGCCGTGAAGGCGGCGCACCGTTTAGTGTAACACGTCTATTTGTTTGAATGTAAGAAATTCTAACGGATGTGATGAGACGGTGCCGTGTCACCATGATGGTATGGTGTGATTTGGCCTTGAGGCGGACGATGTGGCGCCGTGATGGATCTTGGTCTTGGTGCACCGTGTGGAAGACTTTTGTCCCGTCTACATCTACCGTTGCACTCTTTTTACTAGCACACTTTCATACAGTTTCCTTATCCATAGAGGTACAGGGGTGAGGATTGAGGGGTCGAGGTGGTACAAAGACCTATGCTGTCTCCTATCCCACCTTGCTTACCACTGTAGCGGCGCTAACACAAACTCACACACACACCTGCATCGGCTTAGGCCACACCCCCATGTCTGGAAACAGGATTAGTGGGTGACCTGACGCTGACCTGACTTGTCCTTGCCGACACAACTGCAACACCAGCCAGGTAATTCAGTCAGCCACAGGACACACATAGACACACACGCCGCGCACCTCTTATCCCCACGTTGTACAATGACTCGCTGTCAAATAAACTACAAAGTAACGATGCCCTTTCTCCATCCTTGTGTGTATAGACAGACTCCCCAAGATACTACACCTTCCTCTCACCGCTCACACTAAAAAAAAACTTTTAACACGCTCTTTGATTCACTATTCCATTTATCAACAATACTCAGTCCAGCGAAAATTCCATCACCATTTTCTGCCTCCCTTCTACCATCTCCTTCCAACTGTTGTGTCAACTTGTGTGGCCCGAGTCGAATGCGGGTTAAGGCTACATCTAATATGCGGGATGTTTGTCTTTTCCATGGGTGCGGGGAGGAGTCTGAGCGGTAATGACCCATGGTGGGTGTGCAGAGGGGGTTGCCGAGTGAAGTATCCCAGGTGAAGCGGCAGACCTGAGATATCAGACGTTTTACAATGGAGAGCAGCAGCGGGGTGTGGATGATGTTTGCATCTGACACGGCCATCTTGGCAGCAACAATCGCTATCTTAATTGTTGCCCCAGCTCTTATTTTCTATTATACTCCAACCTTTTCTTAGTATTATGCATTACTGTTGATAACACAGTTACTAATTTGTGCTCAGTGGACTACTGCTCAACACAGATCACTCCAGACCCCTTTAGTAATACACCACCGGCTGTTCTGCATTCTCTGCCCGACCTCTCATGCGCTAATATGGCCGCATTAGACGCAGGCTGAACTTTGCATTCCTTTTTAAGGGAAAAAACTGCGTCTTATGCGCCAGCAAATACGGTACCTCTATAATAATAATAATAATAATTTTAACACCTTGAGGCCCAGAACGTAATTTTCATTGTAATATAACCACCATTCGACGATTTTAATGAGCATAAGCAATACGTATTATATAGATATGACCTGTTTAATATCCTTGTCCATGAGCTAATTTGGTTTATTTAGTTACTTTTTCGTAGTTTTATGGCAAATAACAGACAATTTCATATAGCAAAGGAAAGACCTGGGCGTGAAGGGGTTAAGATCACCCGGAGGAGTAATGTGTGTGTGTGTGTGTGTGTGTGTGTGGTGCAGATCCTGGTGTTCCTGGTGGTGACGCTGACCAGCACGGTGGTGGGTGTGGTGTACATCATCGGCCTGCCGCACTACTGGAGCAAGTCGCCGGCCCTCACCGTGTTCCTCATCCTGCTGGGCAACTGGCTCTTCATCAACATTGTGTTCCACTTCATCATGGCGGCCATCACGGACCCCGGCACCCCCCCCAAGGTGACCCCCCCTCCATGCCCTACCTCCCATGTCAAGATAAGACACCCTCCTTTACACATTCCTACATTCCTCATTTTACTACATTTCCGGCACTCCATTCCTCCATTCCCACACACAAGACACCCTCCTTTAGACATTCCTCCATTCCCACACACAAGACACCCTCCTTTACACATTCCTCCATTCCCACACACAAGACACCCTCCTTTAGACATTCCTACATTCCCACACACAAGACACCCTCCTTTACACATTCCTACATTCCCACACACAAGACACCCTCCTTTAGACATTCCTCCATTCCCACACACAAGACACCCTCCTTTACACATTCCTCCATTCCCACACACAAGACACCCTCCTTTACACATTCCTCCATTCCCACACATAAGACACCCTCCTTTACACATTCCTCCATTCCCACACATAAGACACCCTCCTTTACACATTCCTACATTCCACACACAGACACCCTCCTTTAGTAGACATTCCTCATTAAACACACTAGACTACCCTCCTTTAACATTCCTACATTCCTCATTTTACTAACATTTCCTGCACTCATTCCTCCATTCTCACCACACATACATCACCCTCCTTTAGACAGTCCTCCTTCCCCCACACAGACCACTCCTTTACACCTTCTCCATTTCCCAGCTCATAAGACACCCTCTTTAAACGATTCCTCCATTCCCACACATAAGACACCCTCCTTTAGACGTTCACCTACATTCCCCCCCATAAACACCCTCCTTATAACATTCCTCCATTCCCCACATAATACACCCTCCTTTACACATTCCTCCATTCGCCTACACATAAAAGAAAAAACACCCTCCTTTATACCACCAACCATCTAAGCATTACTTGATTGAGTTGATTGAATTGATTTAATGCTAAAAATGGATGTGCCAACATCAGAGTCATATGGCACTATGGAAAGCATTTAAAGGATCAGGGTTAAAGAATAATAGTGAAACGATGAGGGAAGGTAAAGAACGGAATGTTCAGCAGGATGTTAGATCAGATGTATGATGTGGATTGTTTGGAGGAAGGAGGTTAACTTTTCCAGAGAGGAGGGTGATTCCGGGAGATGTCCGCAACAGGTAGGTCCGGGAAAGGGGGACAAAGAGGTGAAGGAACATGTAACGTCATGAGTAAGATGGGGTCTGATATTAGGACTTTGGACAGCGAGAGGACTTGGCATGGTGTCAGAGGGTTAGGAGGAGCGTGACATGCTATAGGAGTGTGTGAGGTTGGTATGGCCTATGCGAAGCGTCGGAGCAGTCCCCCAAGTCGCTTGGGTGGTACAGGAGTTTGACCATGAGAGATAGAGGGATTTGATCGGGCGAAGTTTATTGCAGAGAAGTGGGTCCAGTAGGATTGCCAGCGGTCGAATAGGAAGATTTTAAAGGAAGGGTATAGTCCGGAGGCTTTTCAGTTGAGAAACGGGGGCATTGGTACAGCAGTGCCGAAGCGCTCTAAAAGATCAACGCTTTCGTTGCCCGAGATTACCCACGTGCTCGGTACCCATCAAACAAATTTTTTTGTGGCGTATGGAATAGTCTGAATAACCAGTCTTGGATCTCCCGAACAAGAGGTGAAAGGAGCCGAAGGAGATGTATAAGAGAAAAGGTTGCGGGAATCATTGAAGAATAGTGAAGGAACAGGATGGCTTAGAAAAGGTAATGTGGTTTCAAAAAACAACAACAAAACTTGATATTAGGATGTCTCATTAATGCAAAACCCTCCATTCCACCCATAACACACCCAACCCTCTCCTGCCACCATAACACAACCCAACCCTTCTCCCTGCCAGCCCATACACACCGCAAAGCCCTTCTCTCTGCCACCATAACCCCCCAACCCTTCTCCCTGCCACGCATAAGTCACCCACCCTTCTCCCTTCCACCCTTACACACCCCCCCTTCTCGCTCTTCTCCCCCTCCTCTTCCTCTTCTCCCTCCTCCCTTGCCACCCACATAACCAACACCCAAAGAAACAACACAACCATACCCAAAACCCTTCTCCCTGCCACCTACACACCCAATACCAACCCTTCTCCCTGCCACCCATAACACACCCAAACCCTTCTCCCTCCACCCTACACCCCACCCTTCTCCCTGCCACCCGTAAGTCACCCAATCCCTTCTCCCTGCCACCTCATAACCACCCAACCTTCTCCCTGCCACCCATAACACACCCAACCCCTCTCCCTGCCACCCATAACACACCCACACCCTTCTCCCTGCACCCGTACACAGCCCAATCCCTTCTCCCCCTGCCACCCATAAACACCCAACCCTTCTCCCTGCCACCCATAACCACCCACCCTTCTCCCCCTGCCAACATAAGTTCACCCAACCCTTCTCCCTGCCACCCATAACACACCCAACCCTTCTCCCTGCCACCCATAACACACCCAACCCTTCTCCCTGCCACCCATAACACACCCAACCCTTCTCCCTGCCACCCATAACACACCCAACCCTTCTCCCTGCCACCCATAAGTCACCCAACCCTTCTCCCTGCCACCCATAACACACCCAACCCCGTTCCTCCCTTCACCCATAACACACCCACCCCTCTCCCTGAGGCCACCCATACACACCCAACCCTTCTCCCTGCCACCCATAACACATACTCCACCTTCTCCCTGCCCCAGAACACACCCACCCTTTCTCTCTGCCACCCATAACACACCCAAAAAAAAAAAAAAAAACCCTTTCTCCCGCCACCCTAACACACCCAACCCTTCTCCCTGCCCCCCATAACACACCCAACCCTTCTCCCTGCCACCCTAGTCACCCAACTCTTCTCCCTGCACCCATAATTCACCCAACGCTCTCCCTGCCACCCATAACACACCCAACCCTTCTCCCTGCCACCCATAACACACCCAACCCTTCTCCCTGCCACCCATAACACACCCAACCCTTCTCCCTGCCACCCATAACACACCCAACCCTTCTCCCTGCCACCCATAAAGTCACCCAAACCCTCTGCCTGCCACCCATAACAACCCCCCTTCTCCCTGCCACCCATAGTCACCCAACCCTCTTCCTGCCCCCATAATTCACCCACCCTTCTCCCTGCCACCATAAGTCACCCAACCCTTCGCCCTGCCACCCATAACACACACAACCCTTCTCTCTGCATCCCCAATACACCCCAACCCTTCTCCCTGCCACCATAAACACCGCAAACCCCTTCTCCCTGCCACCCATAACACACCCAACTTCTCCCTGCCACCCATAGTCACCCAACCCTTCTCCCTGCCCCCATAACCACCCAACCCTTCTACCCTGCCTCCCCATAACACACCCAACCTTCTCCCTCCACCCCATAAACCACACACACCCTTCCTCCCTGCCACCATATTCACCAACCCTTCTCCCTAGCCACCCATCAAAGCATCACCCAAACCCTTCTCCCTGCCCCCATAACACACCCACCCTTCTCCCTGCCACCCATAACCACCCAACCCTTCCTCCCTGCCACACATAACACACCCAACCCTTCTCCCTCCACCCTTAATCACCCAAGCCCTTCCTCCCTGCCACCCATAAACACACCCAACCCTTCTCCCCTGCCCCCATAACACCCCAACCCTTCTCCCTGCCACCCGTTAACCCCCAACCTCTTCTCCCCTCTGCCAACCATAACCCCCAACACTTCTCCCTGCACCCATACGCCCACCCAACCCTCTCCCTGCCATGCCCATAAGTCACCCAAACCCTTCCCCTGCACCCATAACACACCCAACCCTTCTCCCTGCCACCCATAACACACCCAACCCTTCTCCCTGCCACCCCATCACACACCTACCCTTCTCCCTGCCACCCATAGTCCACCCAAACCCTTCTCCCTGCCAACCCATAACACACCAACCCTTCTCCCTGCACCCATAACACACCCACCTGTCTCCCTGCCACCCATACACACCCAACCCTTCCTCCCTGCCCACCCATAACACCCCAACACCTTCTCCCTGCCACCCAACCACAACCCACCCTTCCCCTGCCACCCATAACACACCCCACACCCTTCTCCCTGCCACCCGATAACACACCAACCTTCTCCTGCCACCACATACACAACCAAGCCCTTTCTCCCTGCCACCCATAACACGACCTAACCCTCCTCCCTGCCACCCATAGTCCCCCGCCTTTAGACACCCACCCATTAAGATAATGTTCACCCTCCTTGCTGTAAAAGGCCACCACTGTACTTAGACGTGACAGAAGCCCCCCACAAGATCTTTAACACCCATCCCTTAACACATAACTATTTAATATTGGGTTTTTTATATCATGCCACCAAACAAGTTGATTCCGACCAAGTCACCTCCTTTAGACACCCAACCCTCAAACCTACCTTCTAACATCAGGTTTTCTCATCTAGCAAACCCACATTGATTACTACACATACACTCCCCTTAGGCTGCGGCCACACTGAACGCGATGTGCTGGGAGGGTAGAGGGTAGCGGGCTGCCTGGCGGGTGAGAGGCAAGAACAAACACACATCATCTTAAGTGCCTTAGAAACTGAGGGTAACCATCATAGAAAAATCGACCTTCACTATAACATCCTCTCACAGGTGTCACTATAAAATTCAGCCTGCGCCACCTAACGTGCTGAGGTCCACCATCACGTCCTCCATATGGTAAATAGCCTACTGCGCTATCGGCTTCAAAGTAAAAAAAAAAAATAATTGAATGCGACCAGCTCTATCACAAGCGGGTAGCGGGGTTCTCACCAAGCCTCACGTTTATTCACTTGCCACTACCCCGCCTAGGCACCCGCTCACCCTCTACCCTCCCAGCAAGTCCTGTTCAGTGTGGCCTTAGCCTTACACTATCTCTTGATGTAAGATACCCCTTCAGAGACAGTTCCGTTGTACCTCAGCACCATAACACAAACTACATTTAAGCACACAAACATGAGACTGTAAAGTGTTGTTTTTATGGTCGGGTTTTTTTTTCATGTGTTTTTTTATTAGTCAGGGCCGGATTATCTATAGGCTAGTGTTAGGCCTGCAGCCTGGGTCCCCTCAGCATTGGGGGCCCCAACCTGGGGTCGCTGCTAAAAGATTTTTCCATATATAATTTTTTTTGAAAATGGATATTTTTGCATTGCTGAATATTAATTTAACTTAAAATAAAAATTACAAATAATTTGAGATAAAGGGCCCCTGTTTGAAGGCCCTTTATTTGAGTACAAAGGGCCCTCTGTTTGAGGCCTTTAATTGAGATAGGGCCCCTGTTGTGGGCGCCCTACTGTACATCATGGGCCCAGTCCATGTGTTTTTATCATCGTGCTAAACACAGTAAAACACTTATTTGTGAATGTAGCCTATATATCTTGTTTTTTCAGCTCAACTAGTTTGCTATATAATGTAAAAAAAATTCGGGTGGCGGGTCCGAGTTAAGGGTGTGCTTCGTCTGAGGGGCCCACAATTATTATTAATTAGCCTAGGTTGCCCAAAACGTCATAATCCGGCCCTGTTTATTACTACTATGCTATGTTTTTGAGATGTAGAGTCTCATTTTAATTTAAGGTTAGTGTTTGTTGGACCATCATATACAATTATTTCGATTGGTGCCTAGTATAAGAATGTTGTGGTCAAAATTATCTCCTATCTATCTATCTATCTATCTATGCTTTACCGCCCTAATTTGGTGTCCATCAAGCAATTTGGATATTTTAGATACAAGTTGCAAATCCGATCACAGGAGCATGAGGAGGAGGAGTAGGAGGCTGGAGGAGTATAGCTGGAGGAGTAGGACGCAGGAAGCAGGAGGAAGGCGGAGGAGGAGCAGAAGGAGGAGCTAGAGAAAGAAGAGCAGGAGTAGGCGGAGCAGGAGCATTAGAAGGAGGGCATGAAGGACAGAGAAGGAGGAGCAGGAGGATCAGAAGAAGGAGGAGCAGGCGAAGGCGGCAGGAGGTAGAGGAGCAGGAGGAGGTAGAGCAGAGAAGGCAACGAGCGGAGCAGGAGAGAGCGGAGAAGGACGAGCAGGATCAGAGGGAGGGTGTGGTGGTGGTCAACGGGTGTGTTGATAGAGTGAGAAAGTGCGGAACAGGAAGAGGTAGGAGTTAGGAGGGGAGCAGGAGAAGAAGAAGAAGAAGAAGGTGGTGGTGGTGGTGGTGCGGAAAGAAGGCAGGAAGAGTAGGGTGTGCACAGGTTGGAGTTATGAAGAATGGACTAAACAAGTTCCATTCTTCCCTAACTCCAGCTGCTGCTAACTCCTACCTCTGCCCGTCCACCCCTGCTGCCCTTATTAGGCTTTGTTCATCCAGGTGGCTTTTTAAAACTCCTTAATATTGCCACCCTACCCTGTTTTGCGTGCACCTTCATCTGTAGCTCAGACTCAGGGTGATGGAGCAGAAGAGGATAACATGAACTCGACCTTCACCCCACCAGCCCTGCCAGGACCCATCGCCACCAGACCCACAAGGAGGGCAAAATCGGAAGGCGGCTGCTGTTCCTTCCTGCGCCGCCTTCCTCAGGAATGTTCAAATGGAGAAGCGCGCAAACGTCACTCCTCCAGCTGGCGCCTGACGGAGCCTGCGATCGAGGACTCTGTGTGGAGGATCCCCCGGGGCCCTGACCATCAGTCTGCCCCGCTGGACCAGCAAACCACAGGATGGAGCATGTTGAAGAAAAAGGGAAGAAATGTTCGAGGAGGAGCAGGTTGAGCAAAAAGCAGGTTTGAGTAGCACAAGAGTATTAGGAATGCACAAAACGGTTGAGACTGAAGGTTGTGGAGGAGACGGAGACGGAGACGGTGTGATAAGGTGTGTTGAGGAGGGCAGGAAGTGAAGGAGGTGAAGGAGGAGAGCAGAACTCGCAGGACCTGTTGTGGCAGAGCAGGTTCCGGAAACTCGTCACTGGAAGGTTCCTGACGCCGACGATTCCGACTCTGAGGAGTCGTCCTTCAAGATCTTCCAAGCCTGCACCGCCTATCAGAAACCACAGAGGCAAGGCCCAAACGAGTCAAGAAGGGACGCTGCCTCTGCCGCGCCCGAGCTTGCTGCTTTGGCGGCCACAACGGCGCTGTGATCAACCTTCCGCAGCGACGTCGTGGACCCGCCCGCCACCCTCCTCATGGGCTATCCGACAAGCATGAGAACGACCACCTCCTTGCGCAGGCCACGGACCGCCTCGTGTTCTTCCATGTGGAGCTTGCCCCTCGGCCACGGGTTACCTCCATCTAGAGCCCGGCCATGCCCTGCGCGACTGCCCCGGCGTCCCTTCTGACGACTCGGTCACAGCTTTGCAAGGCCACACAGTGCCTAGGGCAACAGGCGTGCAACTGGGTGGGTTTGTGTACACCGCTGGGATCACAAACTGACAGAGACCCGCCACTATGAAAGCCGGAGGTGGAGCTTCGTCTGCGACAAGGAGGTGCGCAAGATTCCTAGTCTCCCGGCGGGACAACAGGGTCATGGACCGCCGTCAACAACGACCAAGAGCGTCCTCTCACGCACGGTCGGAGGCGGGAGAAGCCAGCAGTGACGGCCACGAGAGGTCAGCGGCAGAAGCACCGAGGCTAAGTTGAAGAAAAGAAAGCAGAAGCTGAGTCGCACAAGTATGGGCAAGCAGCCGAGAAGAAAAGCAAAGAAAGCCAAGCAGCAGGAGGAGGCCGCTGCCCGAGGATCACTTGCCCCAAAGCTTGGGCATGGATGTTGGGGGGGGCCACACCACCCCAAAGCACGTCCCGCCGCCTGCACCGCTGGCAAACCAAAGAGCGACGCAGGCGACCGGAGCGGCGTGCGAGAGGAGAGCTCAGACGAGAGTCAGGGATGAAAAGTAAAAAGTATTGCCGATGAAAAGGAGTCAGGAGAGGGAACAACACGCGGCTTCTCGTGAGTGCAGAGAAGAGACGTGCTGCGGCTGCCGCGCACGGTGGAATGGCGACGTTTGACGTGCGCGTGCAGCCCCCCGCAAGGGTGAGGACAAGGCCGCGGCACCGTCACGGGGCTCCTCGAGGATTGGCTTTCCCTGTGCTGAGCTCAGAAGCCTGCTTGTTTCCTGAGGCAGCAGAAGGCACGCGGCCGCGCCTCAGGGACAAGGGCGTCAAGGGCAGAGGGTCCAAGGGTCCCAGGACCAAGGGCTCCTCCAAACATAAGAGAAAGGAGTGAAGACCCGGCCCACGACTCCGCCTGTGAGGAGTGAGCAGAATTCTAACCGCTGGCTTATTTACACCGCTAAGTGGCAAAAAAAAAAAAAAAAAAAAAAAAAAAAAAAAAAAAAAAAGAAATAAAGAAAAAAAAAAAAAAAAAAAAAAAAAAAATAATAATATATAATAAAAAAAAAAGAATAATAAAATAAATAAAAATTAAACAATAGGTGAAAACAAAAAAAAAAAAGACTGGGGAGCGTGCCTGGCATTGCCTGGCGTGCCTGGCAGTGGTCAGAGGGAGCCTCGCGTCATTACTACTACAGGACACATTGTTTACAGTTTTCCAAAGTTGTGTTTTATATTCTTTACTTGGGCCCGTGGTTGAGCCTGTGATGCGTAGTGTGACCCCGCGTGTCACGGCGATTGGCTGTTGTTCTGCATCACTACACGGTGTTCTAACCTACAGAATATTGTGTGTTCTGTGCGAGCTGATTGTAAGGCAGCAACTATATGAAGTAGGTGTCATTATTAGATCGTATAATGTCAGTATCTTTTTTGTCACTATAATAAACCCAACAAATCAATTATTCTTTCCCTTCCTGCCTCACTCCCTCAACACTCCATCACGTCTCTGTGTGTGTTTCTTCCTCCTCACCTTTTCCACTATCACTTGTTTCCTTATTCTCACCACAACGTTACCACACTACATACATGAGACACAAATATACAGGATTCTTGAAGCCCCACCACACACACACACACACACACACACACACACACACACACATGCCCAGACACGTTTCTCACCCTTGTGCCTCCCACCCAGGGCGTGCTGTCGCGATGCTGTGAGTAGTGTGCAAGGAAGTGCATCGCCCCCCAAGCCGCCGCGCACCCACCACTGCTCCGTGTGCAACCGCTGCGTGCTCAAGATGGACCACCACTGCCGTATCCTTTTGTCCCGCCACGGCCTCAGTTGTTGTTGTTGTTGCTGGGGTGTTGTTGTTGTTGCTGGGGTGTTGTTGTTGTTGTTGTTGCTGGGGTGTTGTTGTTGTTGGTGGGGTGTTGTTGTTGCCTTCCTGTCACGGCACACCATTAGTTTTGTTTTCTATGTTACTATTTATTTTTCTACAGTAAAGCCTCTCATAGCCAGACTAATTGGCCCAAGGAGTGGTCCGAGTAATGCAAGGATCCGAATAATGGGGGATTATATAGGGGGGGATATGTGAGAAAAAAAAAAAGAAAAAAAAAATCTAGGTGTATTATATTAGCTAGGAAATTTTGACCCCTAAAAAAAAATGCTGAAGTCTCGTAGCATCTAGGATAAGCCTCAGGAATTTTGACCATCCCTAAAAAAAAAAAAAAAAAAAAAAAAAATACTAGGGGTAGTATAAAATATACTAAGGGAATTTTGACATCTTAAAAAAAAAAAAAAAAAAAAAAAAAAAAGGAGGAGGTCCCCGAATAATGTCAAAGTCCGATCATGAGTGTCCGAATACGACGGTTTTAGTAGTATTTATGTTTTTCCTATTTTTTCTTCTCTTTTTTTCAGTGTCCAAAGTCCTGCCTGCATCACCTGCCCTCCCTATCCATAGTAGTAATTGGGTTATCATCAACTTGTTCAGTATGATTTTAACTAATATATCAGGATTATTAGTGATCAAAAACTCCCTCTGTCACCCTATATCCCCATACTATCACCCTCTACCACCCTTCCATACCCACCCATAACATTCTTATCTCCCATACCATCCCCACCCCCCTTCATTCACACATACTCCTATCTCCCATACCACCCAACCCCCACCACACTACCACCCTTCCATTCACACCCATAACATTCTTATCCCCCATACCACCCCACCACACTACCACCCTTCCATTCACCCACCCATAACATTCTTATCTCCCATACCACCCCCACCACACTACCACCCTTCCATACACACCCATAACATTCTTATCTCCCATACCACCCCCATCACACTACCACCCTTCCATTCACACCCATAACATTCTTATCCCCCATACCACCCCCACCACACTACCACCCTTACCATACCCAACCCATACTTCTTTATCTCCCATACAACCACACCCACCTCACTACCACCCTTCACATCCCACCATTACCAGTTCTTATCTCCCATACCACCCCATCACACTACCACCCTTCCATTCACACCCATACATCTTATCTCCCATACCACCCCCCCAGCAGCCTGCCCTACATTCAGACTGGTTAAACAGGCAGTTTGGTGGCAGCTCAGATTGCGCTAACTGCACATCTGAAAATAGTTGAGCTACCTTTAGTGATATGTGTAAAAGGCAATCACAAAGAGGTATACGTAAACACCAGAACTGCCAGTCTGCCCCTCTATGCCCATATCTTTCCTGCTATAAACACTTGTATGTTTGTCCATGCACTAAAATTAAGAAAAGTCACTGAATACAGGGAGGTCCCGAAGATCCGATCAGTTAGGTTTCCCCTGGCGAATACTCGTAAAGCGAATCTCGTATAACGAACACGATAACTAATGGTAAAATATAGGTTTGTGTTCCAGACCCTCAATTAGAAGAAAAAAACAAAAAAAAAAGAATTTTCAAGCTAAAATAAAATTTCTATAGCAAGCAACAACTAACCACAGAGTCTTATATTACCCACACTGTACACCTATTCTGTAGAAAAAGCAATTCTGAAAGAGAAAATAGCACACAAATAGACCTAACTTGCCACATTAATTAACATAAAACAATCATAACAGCAAAAAATACGTTGGTAATTTAGGGACACGCCGCGTGATACAAGAGAAGGGAGTGTAGACGGGAGCCCTGTTGGGGCACCCACACCTCTAATTACCCCTAAAGGTCAGGGCTTGCGCCAATAATGCTTAATTACCCTTCAGGTCACGGCCTTGCTAGGGGTGACCTGACTGCGGTCCCAAGGTTGGGGCCGCCACCTGGCTAATTAACCCCTAAATGTCAGGCCCCGCGCCCTAATACTTAATTACCCTTCAGGTCACGGCTTGCTAGGGGTGACTTCACTGGGGTCGACCAAATCCCCCTTTTCCAGCCTGGGAGTGGTAGGGCGCGGGCTTTTGAACTTGTAATTTTACTCACCCCGTTTAAATTTCGTATCATGGTTTTTTTTTTCGATCTCGTATATTGAAAATAGACCCTAATTTACACATCTCGTAATTCATCGGATTCTTGTATCCGAATGCTCGTATAACGGGACCGTCACCTGTATACCAAGTGTAAGTCGACAACGATACTAACTGGTCATATCTTAAAATTTTGCTTATGTCACTAAAATGATCTAATGGTACCCAAATTAACAATGGAAATTACGTTCTTGGCCTGAGGGGTTTAGGGTTTGACTGTGGGTGCCACGTGCCTGCCTTAACCCCACAACCGCCGCCTGGTAAACAACTGTGTGGGCCACTTCAACCACCGCTACTTTCTTCCTGTCATGCCTACCTACATGACCCCTGGGAACCTCTTCATCTGACCATGGGCTCGAGTCGCCTACAGGATGTCTGGCTGGGGGCGAGGGGCGCAGTGGGGCTGGGGGAAGGCCATACACTATTCCTGGAGAGGATACCTATGGGGAACAACCGGTGGAGGAGGAGGAGAGCCCCTGAAGTACTCCTGTGCTATGATGAACTCATCTTGTGCCCATGGTAGTCTATTTACCTAGATCTATTTTTTTTTAACGAGGCAAAAATTCATATTCTATCTTAAGGTCTCATTCTTAAAATTGTGCGCTGTTTACCTGATATGGTTCACTTTGATTAAATACAGCGGAAATTTAGAATAGAACTGTAGTATTCCTTTCTCCTGGCTCAAATATCAGTCTAGTAGCAGCAGGGGTCAGGTTTATTTTGGCCTTGTTAAAAATTCACCAGACTATGTTTGTGGTTTTACCGGCCGAGCTCACTCATGTGGTCCTGTCTCTGTGTTTTACAGGGCCTGAGTCTACACTCATGTGTCCTGTTCTCTGTGTTTTAACAGGGCCTGAGCTACACTCATGTGGTCCTGTCTCTGTGGTTTTTACAGGCCTGTAGCTACACTCATGTGGTCCTGTCTCTAGTTGTTTTACAGGCCTAGCTACACTCTGTGGTCCTGTCCTCTGTGTTTTACCCAGGGGCCTGAGCTACACTCATGTGGTCCTGTCTCCTGTGTTTTACGGGCCTGAGCTACACTCATGTGTTCCTGTCTCTGTGTTTTACAGGGCTGAGCTACACTCATGTGGTCCTGTCTCTGTGTTTTACAGGGCCTGGAGCTACACTCAATGTAGCCCCTCTCCATAGCTACTTTATCGCAGTCTTTCTTTTAACTGGTGCAACATTCTTTGCCGATATTACCTCATTTAGTCTTCCAAACTTCTAATTTCTATGAGGGAAGCTGTACTCTTATGTTGTTTCAGGCATCTCCCTTTTCCTATTTTTTTGTATGCCCTTTGTGTGTCGACCTTTCTTGTTTCCCGATCAGTAGTCCCTCTTTGTTTTTCTTCCCTTTTTTTATCAGCTTAAAAATTTTTTTTATTAAGTCTCCTCTTTCTCTTTTTGCTGAGTGTTGGTAACGAGGTGTTTGGTGTTTGTTTTATGTGTGTGGTGGTGTGTGTTTGTATGTTTTATGTGTGTTGTGTGTGTTTTTTTTTTGTGTTGGTTTCACGGTTTTAATTAGTTCCGTTGTTGCCTTCAGATTGGAGGTTTTCGCCGGGCACCCCCGTCCGCCTGGAGAGACCCGGGGAGGAGGAGGGAAAAGATCAGGAGGAACTTGGTATCGGTTTGCCGTCATGCACTCCATGCTCACCACAGGCAAGGGCAAGGGGGTGGTCTCTCTCATGACTTACTACAACTCCAGCTTCATTCACTTGTCCCCTTTCCATTAAACTTTTTATTTTCTTTTTTTTTATTTTTTTTTTTTACGTTGGAGCCTAACCAAATTCCAAAATTTCTAACTTACCAGTCCCCCTTCCTCCTCCCCTCCTTTCCCCCTCCTCCTCCCCTCCCTCTTTTTTTTTTCCCCTGGGGGGGCTGGGACCTGGCACGGGAGACGATCACCGCGGGGAGACCCGATTGAGGGGCCAATCAAAAAGAAGGGGGGAGGGGAGGGTCGTTAAGATCGACCAGTGAGATGAAATTCAGGTCCGAGTTGTTTGGGGGTTTTTATTCTTTACTTCTTTTTTTTGCTTAAAGTCAATTTTTCCCTAATATTGTGTGGGTTTTGGCGGCCGGTGATATCTTTTAAATACCTATCCCATTTCCTCAACTCTTCAATGCCCATCTGCCCGTCCTCTTCAAAACACTGCCCATTCTTCCTTTGGGCCCGCCCGGTGGAGGCGACCCGGCACTTTTTCCCTCTTTAAAGCTCTCCCCCAAAGCCTCGCCACCTTTTCTCCTTTCACGTGCCCAAACCCCTCCCTCGCCTTACTCTCACCCCTGTACTCGGCTCCTTCAATCCACATTTTCTTGCCACCCCCTTTTACTTGACTGTTAGATTCTTTGGGTGGGGCATATTTATGTCTCCTTATTTGCCTTTTTCACCTCCATTCTATTTTTCCTCGGCGGTGTATAAAAAAACCCCTTTTCACCTTTGGGTGTCCCCAGAATGGGGGATCTTCTTGGGCCTCA
>JACEEZ010004974.1:41447-46447 GCA_016584305.1 Chionoecetes opilio
ATAACATTTATCTCCATAACCCCAAACCCCCTACCCCCTTCCATACCCACCCATAACATTCTTATCTCCCATACCACCCCCACCACACTACCACCCTTCCATACCCACCCATAACATTCTTATCTCCCATACCACCACCACCACAGCCTGCCACTACAGTCAGACTGGGTTAAACAGGCAGTTGGGTGGGCAGCTCAGGAATGCGCTACTGCCACATACTGAAAATAGTTGAGCTTAACTTTAGTGATATGTGTAAAAGGCATCACAAAAGAGGTATACGTAGACACAGCGCGCCAAAGTATTGTTCGCGACATCATAACACAGCGCTTCCATACGGGAATTCAGAAAATGTACTCTATGGCAGCCTACTGACTTCCGAGAGAGATATTTTACATATGGCAGCTTGTTTAAGACAGGGGCCCAGTCCATCAAGACCGTTGGGGAAATGTTCAGATGCCACTTGTCAATTAGAGACGAACATTTAAAAAGTATCACCTTCCTTCCGCGAGTAATTTGAACAGACGCGCATTGGTATAACTATCTTTTATTTTCATAATGAGTAGCAAGAAAGACCTAACAAAGGAGAAAATTTATATTTATTGTATCTCTACAAGGCAGAGAGGCCATTTGAAGAATATAAAGGATTGTGATGTTAGGGGAGATGTGTGCATAAGTGGGAGGAAAGTTTCACGGTGGGTTGCACCGTCGCGACAGCCGCGACACCAGAACATTATAAGTGGCCAGGCGAGGTTAAAAGTCATATCGCAATATTTTTCTTGCTCTTAATTGAGGATGGGCATCCACTTGACGTTTCATGACATTTAGGGTGCTTGCTGATGTTTTACACCCTCGCCCTGGCCACTTATAATGTTCTGGTGTTGCGGCTGTCGCGACGGTGCAACCCACCCGTGAAATTTTCCCACCCACTTATGCACACATCTCTCATAATCCACAATCCTTGATATTCTTCCACTGCCTCTCTGCCTTTTGTAGAGATACAATAACTATAATTTGCTGCTTTGTTAGGTCTTTCTTGCCACCCATTATGAAAATAATGATAGTTGTACCAATGCGCGTCTGTTCAAATTACTCGCAGGAAGGAAGGCGATACTTTTTTAAATGCTTCATCTCTAATTGACAAGTGGCATCTGAACATTCCTCAACGGTCTTGATGGACTGCCCGTTCCTTAAACAAGCTGCCATATATAAGATATCTCTCTCGGAAGTCAGTAGGCTGCCATAGAGTACATTTTCTGAATTCCCGTATGGAAGCGCTGTGTTATGATGTCGCGAACAATACTTTGGCGCGCTGTGTACACCAGAACTGTCAGTCTAACCCCTTCACGCCCAGATCTTTCCTTGGCTATAAAAAATTGTATGTTGTCGAGCCATAAAATTAAGAAAAGTCACTTAATATACCAAAGTAGTTAGTCGACAACGATACTAAACAGGTCATATCTATAAAATTTTGCGTATAGTCACTAAAAATTATCTAATGGTACCCAAATTACAATGGAAATTACGTTCTGGGCCTGAAGGGGTTAAGGGGTTTGACTGTGGTGCCCCGTGCCTGCCTTAACCCCACAACCCCAGCCTGGGTAAACAACTGTGTGGGCCACTTCAACCACCGCTACTTCTTCATGTACATGGCCTACATGACCCTGGGAACCATCTTCATCATGACCATGGGCGTCGAGATCGCCTACAAGGAGGTCTGGCTGGGGGGCGAGGGGCGCGTGGGGCTGGGGGAGGCCATACACTATGTCCTGGAGGAGGGGATACCTATGGGGAACCCGGTGGAGGAGGAGGAAGAGCCCCTGGAAGGATATCCTGTGACTATGAATGAAACTCATCTTGTGCCCATGGTAAGTCTATTTACCTAGAGTCTATTTTTTTTTAATGAGGCAAAAATTCAATTCTATCTTAAGGTCCTCATGCTTAAAATTATGCTGTGTTTACCTGATAATAGGGTTAACTTTGCTTAAATACAGCTGAAATTTAGAATAACTTAGTATTCCCTTCTCCTGGCATCAAATTTCAGTCATTAAGCAGCACGGGGTCAGGATTTTTTGCTTGTTAAAAAATACCAGACTATAGTTGTTTTTTACAGGGCTGAGCTTACACTCATGTGGTCCTGTCTCTGTTTTTACAGGGCCTGAGACTACACTCAATGTGGTTCCTGTCTCTGTGTTTTAACAGGGCCATGAGCTACACTCATGTGGTCCCTCTCCATATCTACATTGACCAGTCTTTCTTTTAACTGGTGCACATTCTTGCCGATATCACCTTCATTTAGTCCTGCAACCTTCTATATTCTATGAGGGAAGCTGTACTTCTTTTGTTGTTCAGCATCTCCCTTTTTCCTGTTGTTTTGTATGACCTCTTGTGTGTCGACCTTCTCTTTGTTTCCGAGTCAGTAGTCCTCTCATTGTCTGTTTCTTCATCTTTGTATCAGCTTAAAATTGTTATTTAAGTCTCCTCTTTCTCTTGCTGCTCTAGTGTGGTACTAGGTGTGGTGTTTGTAATTTGTATGTGTGTGTGTGTGTGTGTGTGTTTTGTATTGTTCTTTGTGTGTGTGTAGTGTGTGTATTTGTTGGTTCCGGCTTGATGCAGTTTGCCGTTGTTTGCCTTCGATTGGAGGTTCGCCAGGCACGCCCGTCCGCCTGGAGAGACCCAGGAGGAGGGGAGAAGATCAGGTAGGAACTACTGGGTATCGGGTTTTGCCGTCAGTCACCTGCCATGCTCCACCACAGGCAAGGGCAAGGTGGTGGTGTCTCTCTCATGACTTTACTACACTCCATGCTTCATTCACTTGCTCACTTTCCCATTACCTATTATTTTTTTATTGTTTTTTTATTTTTTTATTTTTACGTTGAGCCTAAACAACTTAACCAAAACGCACTAACTTACCAGTCCCCTCTCTATCCTCCTCCTCCTCCTCCTCCCTCCTCTCTCCTCCTCTCCTGCTCTCCTCCCCAATCAGGTGTTTTCTGTTCCTGGGGGGGGGGCTGGGGACCTGGCACGGGAGACTGATCAGCCGCGGGGAGAAACCACTTGTAGGCGCCATCAACAAGAAGGGAACGAGAGACTCGTTAAGACGACCAGGTGAGATGATATTAAGATCCGAGTATGTACAACACAAACCTCAGATTTCCCGTACTATAATGGGGGGGAGCACGGGCCCGGGAACCGCAAAGTCCGGGAAAACGCAACAGTCCGATGCAGTTTTTTTTTTTTTTTTTTTTTTTTTTTTTTTTTTTTTCTTTTTCCCCCGTTCACAAAGAACTGGCCAAGGTCACAACAAAAATGCGGGTAATACAAAAGCCCGCTTAGTTGCCAGTCCCTATAAATAAACAGTAAAGAGAATAAAGTTTAAAAAAAACACCATTACCCACACCCCGGACGTTTATCCTACTGTAGGATTTACTGTCCGGCAACCACCAATATCTGCTACCCACCCCGCCGCGGACTTTTACGTCCCTGAGCATGCTGCCACCTGGCGGAGGCAGCAGAAGTGTTCAATAGTCCTCAGAGAACTACCTGCACCAGAACATTGGGGTCAGGCGACTAGACTGAGGCTGTGCAGTGAACCGTGAGTTTCCCGTGGTGCCCAAATGTAAACAATACGACCGCTGACATGCTGCCACCTGCGGAGCAGCAGAAAGGTGTTGCAATAGTCTCAAGAGACGTACTGCCCAGGAACATTGGGTCAGGAGACTGACGGAGGCGGTGCAGTGTGAACCTTGGAGTGTCGTGTGCCCCAAAGTAAACAATACGACCGCTGAGCATGCTGCCACCTGCGGGAACGCGGACACTGACCAGGGGTGACACGAGGACGCTCGGACCGCCTGACAACTTTTGTCAATTTACGACAGGACATGCATTTCAACGTAAAAAAAAAAAAAAAAAAAATAAAAAAAAAAAATAAAATAAAAAAAAATAAACTGACATATCCGGACCTCGGATTTTGGTCCGCAAATCCGATATCCGGGAAATCGAGGTTCCGGGAAATCGAGGTTTTGTGTATAGTGTATGTGCTAAATTCTTTGCATTCTTCTTTTTCTTCTTTCTGTTTAACGTCAGATTTTCCCATCATTATTGTTAGGAACCTCCTAGTACCTTACTTCCTAAAGGCCCGTCCAGGTGTAACCAACTTACTGACAAGGTTTCGGTGTCTGCGTGGAGGGAGAGCCTTGTGTTACCTGGGGCAGTCTGGCGCCAGTCACTCGCGAGACACCAGCGAGGACCACCGCTTATGACACCCACACCACCCAGGGGAAAGATAAAACACCCGCCTCCCTTTTCACTCCTGTACTTAGGCAACACTACAAATACACGTGTCAGCCCACACTACATACTCCAACACCCCCTGGCCGCTTGTAGACCATCGGAGGGTAACCTAACAGTCTTACACTACAAGCCCTCGGCTGTTCTCTGCTAACTACTGTCCCCATGGGCGGGGAACGTCCCACGCCCTGTCTCACGCCGCCTCAAACGGCGAAGCACATAACCCCTTATCCTTGACCCCCACATTCCTGTTTAGAAACTAGCTCTCCCGGGCGGGGCGGCGCAAACTCACTCACGCCCCGCTGGTTACAAATCACAACACACTTATGGGGCAAAAAAAACCCAACCCCCCCCCCCTTCCTGTTACCCCAGCCGCGGGGCGCGGACCACACACCCCGGGGCTCAAACCCTTACACTGGTGTGAAGGTCTTTACGTAATCCTAGAAACCCCCACATTCCTCTTCCCCGCTTCCTGTTACAGCCGGCGGCGGGGTCTCCCCCCCACGCTCACGCCCTCACCGCCGGAGGTCCTGTCTCAATCCTATCCTCGCCAACTCCCGCCGCGCGTCGCGCGTCTTGCTGCGTCCCCTTGTCTTCTTCCCCCGCCGCTGCCACTAACCAATCCCTTACTGCATTACCTGAAGACTGGTGCCCCTGCCATCAAAGAGGTTCGGCGGGAACCTACACCATGCCGCCCCATCAAAGCGATGTGG
>JACEEZ010004974.1:51447-63810 GCA_016584305.1 Chionoecetes opilio
TTTCACCCTCCCGGAGTGAGCTTTAAGCTCATTAAGACCAATCTTGGGGTAATGCTGGGACCTCACACACCACTCACACTCATAACTGTCCCCCTTGCTCCAATGGGTACAGTAATTTATGTGAACGAAACAATGTTTTTTTTGTTGGGGGGGCGTTTTGTAGTAGTCATTTCCTTGAAGATGTTGGGAATAATGATTTGCGGTATGTTATGTCTGATAGTTTTAGGGATTTTCCGTGAATTGATTAATTGACGAGATTTGGCCTCTTTTTGTGATTATTTATTGGTGAGGGCGATTTTTGTATATGTTCAGATATGAATGACCAAAACTCTAGAAAGATTCTTGTTTTTCTTGAGTCTGTCCCTTGCACTGATCCTGATGATAGTATTTTCTTAAACGGCTGAGGCAGGTCTTTGGCAATATTTTAGGGTACAAGTGTTTTGGCTTGGTTGGGTAGACTTTAGTACATATTTTCAGTTCTTGCAGATTTTGGAAGTGGGTTGACAGAAGATCAGTACAGAGCCAGAAACAGCGAGGATGCCGAGAACAACCTGTGCTGAAGATTACCCGATGCCCTTTCCCTCAATGCAGGATCCGCCCGCACCGCCCTGCACGCGGTTCCTTAGTGCTGAATGCTAGAAGGCACACACTGCCCTCAGTGACTAAAAGTTTGTGGGTGATACGGACGCAGGGAAAGGGATGTCACACTCACGGAGAAGGGAGGTAAAGACAGTGGGCAGGGCGGATGCCGGGAGGGTGTGGGGAACCTTAACAGTGTGGGGGGTTAGGAGTGGACATAGTGGAGGCCATATGGGAAAGAATATGAAGGACAAACTAGGGGTCCCTCAAAGAACGTTTTATTGATAGTTTAGTGAAGAAAGATAGGAAAAAGATTGCACTCAGCAAAATAGAACAAACTATACACAGTGGAAAAGCTTTGAAACAGACGGCCCAAGATTTTTATGGGCCTTTGCAGAATTGATTCCCCACCCCCCCCCCCCCCCCCCCCCCTTACCTTACCCTTAACGCAATACTGTTGCCTCACGTCTTGTCAGGGCCGAGGTGGTTATCAAGTAATATTACCAACTAAAGAAATTTTTGAAGTCTTTGAGCTGCCCTTGGTGGTGACAAGACGTATGTTGCTTCGGCTCTCCAACGCAATCTTACCATAAACCGCTTTCGCTGACCAGGACACTACACTACTGGTACTGTGTGCCTGTTCTGCTGTGTGGGGCCCTGTCGTGCCTGTGCCCTGGACTTCCCTGCTCCCGTGTCGATGCCGCTTGACGAGGACGGCTGCCAGCCGGCCGACGGGACGTCCCTATGGAGCACCATCTCATCTGGCCCCAGATCCCTGCTCGCCTTCCCCTTCCATCTGGTGAGACCCAACAACCTGAAAAGCTGCAAGCTTACACGCTCCTTTTGGCCGCAATCACTGCCTCACCTCCTCCCCGCGTTGCTACACCACTGCTTCTGCTCCCACTGCTTCTGCTACTGCTCCCAGCCTGCCCTCATTCCCCCAGCCTCCACAACGCCTCATAATCATAAGGTCAGCTGAGGACGCCGGTCCTTCATTAACCCTGGGAAGGTGTCCAGGGCAGTTTTTTTGGCTCATATTCGGACAAAAATTTGGGTGTTCTAGCACTCTGACCATCACTGGGGCGGGCGGAGTTTAAAGTTTGAGTGGTCAACCTTACAACCTTGCCCAGCCCCCAGAGTCTGTCACTAGCTGGGGGCGTGGTCAGTAACGTGCTGGGTTTTGTATCGGACGACGACCCGACTACTGTTTCGGCGGAGAATTTTTCCCCATCTCCCCGAACTGACAAACGACGACATTCTGACTGGACTTACATGCTTGCCACTCCCCTACCAAAATTGTAGATGCTATACGGCTCCCGGCTCACGTCTGGGCGGTCCAGACGGAACCTAAACATGGCCATAAGAATTAATTTTGGGGTCCCCCTCCCCGCCGGGTCTCCCTTGAACACGCTGTTTCCCGGGTCCTGCCCCACAACCCTCCCTGTCCTCCGATGGTACCCCGCTGCTCCTTTTTGCCACGGTAAGGCCACCTGGCAACATGAGGTCCGCTGCAGGAATTGCAGCGGCTTTCATGTTGCAGAGGGGTTGCCCTCTGGTGTCCCTGCCTTTTTTGTGGTGGTGACCACCGACCCGCCTAAAAAAATAGCAGTGCCGGCTTACCTCCAGGCGGGCAAGTGCAACAGCCTCCAGCGCGAGGCTAACCTGCTCCATGTCAAGACGTGAGAGCGGCAAGCTGAGGGGCATCCACCCTGGGACCTTCCGTCCCAGGAGGCCCCCAGCACAAGAGCTGCCCTCCCCTTTCGGCACCTTCCTGCCTGCCTTGCTCCAGGGCCTGCCCCTGCCAGTCAGCCCTGCCTGCAAGCCATTGAGCCCCACAGTCCATTGTCCAGATGGCTGCTGTTTGCGTCACCCCCACCGCCCACCCACTGCCAGTGGATCCCCTTCCCCAAAACCCCAAAGACGCCGCCGTCCCCCCGGCACCTTACCATACCCGCCCTTAAACAAGGGCACAGCCTGCCTTCCTGCCGAGGGGCCTTAATAGTAGGTATGTGGGAAAAAAATTCAAAATTATTAATGCTATTGCAAGAGGTATCAGTGGAAAGGTCTTGAAACAAACTTTGCAATGACAACCAAGATGAACCCTCCTAGGACCTAAAATAAGAAAGTTACATCAAATAGAAGTTCGCCTTTTGGGCATATTTTTGTCTTATAAAACAATAGGTATTATTGTGACCCGATAAAAATTGGCATAATGACCTCAGCCAAGAACACTCAGGTTTAGGTTAGGTTCATTAAACCATATAGGTTAGGGTTAGGTTTCATTTTTGTTTTTTTTCATATTTTTTTTTCGTTTTTTTTTTTTTTTTTTTTTTTTTTTTTTTGGTTTGCGCAAAATAAAATAGCAACCATTTAGAACAAGCACCTTTTAGGCCAAGAAAAAGTAGTTGTGTCTCTGAAAAACGAACGTGAAACTCTCACTCTAATTACCAAACAAACAAACAGAACGAACAACAACGCAATGAAAAAACAGTGCATTGACATCGATTACAGCTAGCCTGATAAAATTGTTTGCTACTACTCGATAAAAACTTTATCAAATTCGACATATAGACGGCAAAATAACTAAAAAACTTTATTTTATTAGTTTCAAGATTAATTTCACTCGCCTTCAGCAATTGACGAGCGTTTTGGCCGACCTGTCACGAAACACATCTCATCTCCTTTTCGCGGAATGTACGTGGTGTTCAGAATGTTCCGAGAATTTTCGAGACTTGTTTCTGCAACGAGTCCGAGGGGTCCAATGGTGTGTACTACGTCATCCAAATCATGTGTAGCTCGTGCAATCACAGGAAAACACACTAAAAACTGATTTCTTAGGGGTTACAACACAACTTTTGCGCTAAATTTGCCAATTTCGATGAAAATGGAAAACGGGGCTGAGCTGAAATGTTGACAAAGTTGTCAAGCGTGAAATTGGAAATATGCACATACCTACTTATAGGGAGGCTGTGAGGTTGTTTTTCATCCTCCTACCCCTTTATTACCTGGTCCCCCCCACTCCGCCATGGTTCCTTCCCTGCCTCCACAGCCTCACCCCATGCCCAGCCGCCAGCAGCCCAGCCCGCCCCTGCCCCCCTGGGTATGCTAGACTTTGCGCCGCCTTCCCATCCTTCTCAAGCCCGCATGCTCGGGCTTTGCATGGCCAGCCTTCATTTAAAGGGAATCGCACCCATTTCACTTTGATTTCTTAATCTCTTTATCTCAGGTTCCTGCCTTAGAGACTTGCCTCATTCGAGTGCCTGCCAGCCTCATTACCTTCTTTAATGTCACTCGTCACAGCAGTGAGTCCTTTACTCCCTTCCACTTCATCTTCTGGAAACGCCCGTCCTCTGTACCTCCCCTTTTCCCCCCCTTTACCGGAACTTTTCCAGTCTTTAAAAAAACCCACGCTCTAAAAATCATACACTGCTCTAGTTTTGTTGGGTCTGTGAGACGTGGCTCACAGACGCATTCTCCCCTCCTTTCCCAACTAGCTCTACAGGATGGACCGGGGGACCGGCGGGGCAGGAGGCGGCCTGCTTCTGCTGTCCGACCGATCCTCTGCTTCTAGCCCTCTCACTATAACTCCTTTCCCTGGAGGTGGCCTGGAGCACCTGGGGGTGACTGTTACCTTTGATGCAGGGCCCCTTCAGGTTCTTTTAATTACAACCCATGTTTTAGATATACCACTTCAGGAATTCCAGCACTTGTCTCTCAGCTTTCCTCCCCAGCATTATAATGGGTGATTTTTAATGCCCATCATGACCTCTGGTAACCGCCCCCCAGGAGCCTAAGAAAACCGCTCGGGCAGGTCCCCTCTCGAGCTTTTCTGGCGGACAGTGTTTCTTTATCCTCCTTATCTCCACCTGGCCTCCCTACCAGGACTGATCAGTTTCAGGAACCCCTCCACTTGGACCTCTGCCTGGTTAATGGCCCGCCTCCTCCTCACGCACTGTCTCAACTTGGCCTTACATAGGGGATGACCCTCTTCCTGTTGTAATTTCCTTCCCTTCAGTACCACACCCCCTCCCCTTCACGCAGAACCTCGTTGGTCCTTCACCAAAGGAGACTGGGGCTCTTTTCATCAGAAGTAAAATTCACTTACCACTCCCATTACCCCACCTTCATCGGATATAATTCAATACTCACGGTCACGCACTGGTGACGTGGGGTCCCCCAACCACTTTCATTAATCACTTCCACCCCTCCCGCTCTTATCCGGGTCCCCTGGTGGTCCCGGAAGTGTGCGGCAGCCCTTCAGGCCAAACGCCACGCCTTACTGCGTGGCGTAAGAACCGCCATTCCCTGCTCCGTAGTCCGCTTCCTGTTTATTGGAGGCCCGATGCAGACGTGTTTATTCTTGATGAGAACAGTTCTGCTGGGCCTCCTTTTGTGCTTCCCTGTCTTCTCCTCCTCAGTCTCCCGGCTTGTCCTTTTTCAGGAAGATGTCCCCCCTCAGCCCCCCTTCACTTTCCTGCCGTTAACTATAACAAAGGTGCCCTCGCTTCTCACTGATGCGACCAACGTCGAGTGCCTTGCCTCCCACATTCACACTACCTCGGCTTCTCCAGACCCGTACCCCCACCTGTGTTACCCCCTTCCCACACCGGCCATACAATTAGCACTGCTATACCCCCCAGGAGCTTTCCTCGGCTTTACACGCACTGTCCGCTAGAAAGGCGCGGAACCGGACAACGTCCCGAAAGAGTTTCTTCTTCGCCGCCTCCCGGATGCTCTGGCCCGCCTCCTCCTGAAACGTCTTCAACTCCAGCTGGCTGTCGGGGACGTTCCTTCTGTGTGGCGTCATGCCATCACATTCCTATTCTTAAGCCTGGCAAGGCTCTGTCGGAGGCTTCCTCCTATCCATTAGCCTTCCTCTCTAATCTTAGTAAAGTAGTAGAACCAATAGTACGGTGTAGGTTGACATGGTGGTTGGAACACAAACACCTCTTCACTTCAAAACATGTTCGGGGTTTTGTCCTCACCGGGGCACCCTGGAGCCCTGCTCCAGCTGGAGCACCACATATACAGGAAGGATTTACCCACAACAATCACGCAATAGCCTTTATTGAACCTCCAGCAGCTTGTGACACCACCTCCCATAATGCCATACGTTGAAAAACTTGCCCGCCTTGGGACTGCTGTGCTCCCCTCTCCAATGGGTTAATCCTTCCTGTCTTCCAGTCCTTCTCTCTGGTGATCGGGAACACCCATGTCATGTCTTCCCGGTCACCCGATGGGCGTCCGCACAGGGTTCTCCCCTCATGTCCCTGTGCCTCTTCAACATCTTGCTTTTCAGACTTTCCCTGCTCTCCATGCACACATGCACTCATCTATGCTTGATGACATCTCCTCTCTTTTGCTCTGCTCCCACTATCCAGGAGGCCTCAAGATCCCATCTTCAACGTGGGCTTGATGCTGTCACTCAATGGAACCACCCGTTGGGGCCTGACGGTGAGTGCCCAGAAATCTAGCCTTCTTGCTTCACCCGAAGCGTATTCCCCAACATCCCATGGTCACCAGTAATGGTCCCCAATTTCCTTCAAAACCCACCACAAATTCCTTGGTTTACTGTTGGATGGGCCCCAGCCTAACCTGGGCCGCCACATAACAGTACTGGTGACCTCGTGCCTCAGAAGGCTTACTTAATGAAGTCCCCTTGCAGGGTCAAGTGGTGCGACAGGAATACCCTCCTTCTTTCTATTGCACTTACATCCGTAGTCGCTTAGACTACGGATGTGAGGTTTATGGTGCTGCCTCACCTTCCACTCCTCCACAAGTTTTAGATGTAATCCAGAATATGCCCTCGTATAGCTTTGGGGGCCTTCAGGTCCGTTCCCAGTCCACAGCCCTTCAGTCAGATCCTCCCTCTCCTCCCTGTCACACCGATGCTCCACCCTATTGTCCACACCTACAGCAAGCTTGCCTCCTCCCCCAGCTGCCATGCCCTCCACTCCCTCCTCTGACCACGGTAGGGAACCTCTTCATGGCCCCTACCGTATCAATAGCCCACACACCTTTCGTAGAGAGAGCCCTCTCCTTCTTTGCTTGGCTACCGGGTGACTCCCCCCTCCTATCTGCACTCATGGAAGAAGACCTCTCCCCTGGGCCCTTGGTTCCTCTCTCTTCTCTAATTTCTCTGTCCCTTCACCACACCACAACATGGTCCAAGGCTGCCTGTCCAGTGCAGGCCAGGTACCTTTTTTACTCCCTCCTACACACCCGCTAAGTAACTCCCTCCACATTACACCGACCGGCTCCCGTCTGCAGCCCCCCTCTGTTGGTGCGGCCATGTTCATCCCGGCCAGGTCACTACCTTGCCACCGCCTTGAGGTTGCCGCCCCGCTGCCTCCATCCTGACGGCAGAACTTTTTGCCAAATCAGGGAGGGCATTCAAATATGCCACCACCGTGCCCCCCTCCTGTACATAATCCCCCACCCACCGACCATATTTCACCGACTCCCTGCACAGCCCTCCAACTTCTTCCGACTCACTGCACTCACACTCACCATGCCCTTTGCTTTCACAGCCACCACCTCTTTGCTTCACTTATCCTCCTCTGGCCATGTCATCCACCTTCGTGGGTGCCCTCCCCATTGGTTCAGGGGCAACACTGTGGCCGACAGGCGGCAGCAGAGGCACACTCCCTCCCCTCTCCATAATACATGACCACAGACCTTGACTGATTCACTGACTAACTTCAGACTACTGCAACCGACACTGGTACACAGAGCTGACTGACGCCCTAAAGTACACTTCACTTTGGACGAATACGCATGACACACGATACCACTGGTGAACCACTCCCCCAGCCGTGCCCTGGACGCCGGGGGGGGGGGGGGGGGGGGCGTCACCAGACTCCGGATTGGCCACACCCGCCTCAACTCTCACCTACACAAATGGGCATGACTGATGACCCTCACTGCCCCTGGTGCCCCACATACCTGGACACAACCTGAACACCTCCTCCTGCAATGTCCACACATCGCCACCACTCCCACCGCACGGCACTCCTCCAATCACTATATCCACTCCTCCTCCCGCAGACGCAACTCTAGCCGACCTCTTGGGTGGCTCCTCCAAGAATCCCGGCTTGCCTTTCAAATCCTCAAGGCACACCCAGGACCTTCCCTACAGAATTCTGGCCAACTGCACAGGATCTAACCTGCTGATTCATTTGCATCCTGCACCTTCGGGGCACTAGAGGCTGTGGCACCACAGCCTGCACGGCCCTTTCAAACACAACAACAACATGAAGGTACATTTGTAAAGCTTTAGGTAAAATTATAGAGTCCTTTCCCGCCCTTATTAGTGGGTGTATTTCCTCCAGACCTTCACGGATCCCTTCAGATACCTCTAAAACGTAATTATAAAGTGGGGGAGAGAGAGAAAAAAAAAAACTAACCTAACTTCAATATAACCTAACCTGGTAAAATTCTAGTTATTTTCTGCCCTTAGGTCTCGCGGTTATAATGGACTCGCTAGGAGGTTATTGGTAAGGTGAGGTTAGGTTACAGTGAGGTTAGGTTATATTGAGGGCAAGTTATTAATTTTGTTCTTATTTTTTTACCTCTCCCCCCACTTTATAATTATGCTTTAAAGGTATCTGAAGGGATCTGTGAAGGTCTGGAGGAAAAAAGCCCACTAATAAGGGCGGGAAAGAACTCTATAATTTTACCAGACTTTAATTTGTCAGGAAAAGCATCCGGGGCGTGAAACTCATGCCGTAAATTTGAATGATGAAAGCCGACAATAGAATTGGAAGCGTATCATTGACCGTCTAACCTCATAAGATTTTCATTATGGGAAAATCTGAGGTATTATTTCAGATAAACACCGAATTCACTTTGGTGGACGAAACAATTTTTTTCTGGTGAATTTTGATGTGTTTTGAATTAATTCTTTGCAAACCCCTTTTTTCCCCAAAAAAATTTTTTTTTTTTTTTTTTTTAAGGGGGGGCCCCGTATCTGGGATTTTCACCGAAATTTTTTTTCCGGGGGGGGGGCCCCCGGGGGGGCCCCCCAAAAAAGGATTTTTTGGGCCCCCCCATGCCCCGGATTTCTTTTAATTATACGAATTTTTGGCTTTTTTTAAAAAAAAAACCCCAAAAAGGGCCACAAAAAAAAATTGTGCTTTTTAGGGGAAATTTTTAATTTTTTTTTTGAAAAAAAACCGGGGATAATTGCGGAAAAAAAAACCTCACAATCGGGAAAAACCCGTTGGATTTTTTTTTTATTTTGAAAAATTTTTTTTTTTTCCCAAAAAAAAAGGAAACTAAAAAATTCCCCTTTAAACCCTTCTTAAAAAAAGTTGGAATTTAAAATGGGGAAGGGGGGGTTTTAAAGAAACTTTTCCCTTCGGCCGAATTTTTCTTTTTTTTTCAGGTTTTTTAATACAAAATTTGGATTCAGAACATTCCCTGAAAACCACAATGTAATTATTTTTAATCCGAGGGCCCCCTCCGATTGCCCCGGGGGAAGGCCCCTGGGGGGGGGCCCCCCCTTTAAAGGCGGTTAAGGTTTTTTTTAAATGGGGTATTTTTTTTTGGAAAAGGGTTTTGAAAAAAAAAGGGGGGTTTGGGTTTTTGGGAAAAAGGTTGCGGGAAGGTATTGGTTTTTTTTTTTGGGGGTTTTTTTTTTGGAAAACCAAAAAACGGTTGCGTTTTTCAAAAAAAACCCCTTTTTTGCCCCGGGTTTCGGGTTCACAAAGACAAACGGGTCAAATTAAATTCATTCCCCGGACAAATTTTTTCCCACAAAAAATTTTCTTTTAAAGCAAAATCAAAAAAAGGAAAGGATTTTCCAAAATTTTTTCCTTTAAAAAACCATTTTTAAAACCCCCCGGGTTTTTAAAATTTATTAATTCGGGGGGAAAACCCCTTTATCCGGGTCTTGGTGGGGGTTTCCTTTTGGGCATCTAACAGTCTTTTTTTTTTTTTTAACTTTGATTCTCATTTTTTTTGAATTTTGAATTAATTCCGTAGACCCCAAGAATCCCCGACAAATTTTTTTGGCGTGCCCCCTTTTTTTGGGGAAAGGGAAAGGTTTTGCATTTTTTCCCCCATTTTGCCTGTTCCAAAACACTAAAATTTCAGCAATACAAACACAGGCTTTATTTCAAAGAAAACCCCCAAATAAAAAATTAAGAAAAGGTTAAAATTTTTAAGGTTCAAAATGTCATTTTTTGAACACTAAACATTTGAAGCCATTTTTTATTTTTTTTTTGAGGCCTTATCGACTTTCTGAAATAAACGCCCCACGGGACATTGGTAAAGTAAACCTGATTTTTTGGGAGGGGTGCACCCCCCGCTATTCACAACCCCAAAACCCGGACATTGGTTACCACCTAAATGGTTTTAAAGCATTGCTTTTTTTAAACCCCGAATGCAGAAACACGGGGAAAAATTGATTAAAGTTTTAAAATGGGTACTGTAAAATCATACAAGAACGGGAACTGCGCCAAAAATAGGGAAAACTCCCGACTACAATTGAAACACACGGCGAGAAATTTAGGTCTCCGGGGTCCTGAAAAAACCCAATTTTACCGCTCTTTAAGACGGGTTTTATCTCCCTTCCCGCAAAGAATGTACCTTTGGAAGGAAGGATGAAGCAGTTTTTGCCCCCTTCCGACCCCCGCCCGCAGGACAGGGAGACGCATTTAAAAGTATTTTAAATATATTGTGGGGGTTTTTTAACAACCCCCCGGACCCCGAACGAAAATTTTCCCTTTTAATTTTGGCACCATTTGACCTTTTCATGATTTTTAAGCAATTTTTATAGAATGACCCTTTTTTTACCTTGTCGACTACTTTTTTGATATTTAAGCTACTTTTTGAATTTTTTGACTAAAAAACAGACAATTTTCAAAGAGCAAAGGAAAAGAGGGGGAAGGGGGTTTAAAAATTTTTGTAATATTATTTTGGGGTTATTTTGGTCTTTTAAATTTTTGTAATATTTATTTTGGGGTTTTTAGGTCTTTAAATTTTTGTTATTTTTTGTGGGGGTTTTAGTCTTTTTAATATTGTAAATTTTTTGTGGGGGTTTTTAGGGCTTTAATTATTTTAATATTTATTGGGGGTTTTAGGTTTTTTAATTTTTAAATTTATTTTGGGGTTATTGGTCTTTAAATTTTAATATTTTTTGTGGGTTATTAGCTTTAAAAATTTTGGAATATTTATTGTGGGGTTATTTAGGTCTTTAATTTTAATATTTTTTGGGGTTATTTGGTCTTTAAAAAAATTGTAATATTTATTTTGGGGTTATTAGATATGAAAATTTTTTTGGGTAATATTTATTGTGGGGGTTATTAGGTCTTTAAATTATTTTAAAATTTTTTGTGGGGGATTTGTCTTAAATAAATTTTAATTAATGTGGGGTTATTAGGGCTTTTAAATTAAATTGTAATATTTATTGTGGGGTTTTTTAGGGCTTTAAATAATTTTAAATCTATTTGGGGGTTTTTAACTTTTAAAATTTATTGAAAATTTTTATTGGGGGTTTTTAGGTCTTTAAATATTGTAATATTATTGTGGGGTTTATTAGGTCTTTAAATTATGTAAATTATTGGGGGTTAAATTAGATCTTAATATTGTAATATTATTGGGGGTTATTAGATCTTAAATAATTGTAATATTTATTGTGGGTTATTAGTCTTTAAATTATTGAATATTTATTGGGGTTATTAGGTTTTAAATTATTGTAAATTTATTGTGGGTTATTAGGTTTTTTAAAATTATTGTATATTTATTGTGGGGGTTATTAGGTTTTAAATTATTGTAATATTTATTGTGGGGTTTAGGTTTTTAAATAATTGTGATATTTTATTGTCGATACTTTTTCTCTGGTCTCCATGAGGGGGGGTTGGCCTGAAAGGGAATGACTGGAATGCCACTGGAATGCCCTATCCATGTATAACTCCTTTATTCATGCCACAACACCTCTTCTCTCCTTTATTCATGCCACAGCATGAATAAAGGAGTGGAGAAGAGGTGTTGTGGCATGAATAAAGGAGTGGAGGAAAGTGTTTGGCATGAAAAAAAGGAGTGGAGGAGAGGTGTTGTGTCAACACTCCTTAATGTGTGCAGAGAATAGATAATAAACTTTTTGGGAGAACTAAAGAGTAGAAATTTTTTGCAAGGACTAGATAGTATTATCAATGTGTTTCAGAGAGATAGAAGTATTAGCTAATGGGGTGCGAGGATAGATGTATTGCATGTGTGCAAGAGATAAAGTTTAGCAAAGTGTGGCAGAGGATAATAATATTTGAATGTTTTGCGAAGTAGATAGTATTAGCAATGTGTGCAGAGGAAATAGAATAGTATTAGCAAATGTGTGCAGAGAGTAGATAGTATTAGGAAATGGTGTGCAGAGGGGTAAAGGATTAGCAATGTGTGCCCGAGAGATAGATAGTATTAGCAAATGGTGCAGGGAGGGGTAGATAATATAAACAATGTGTGCAGAGAGTAGAAGTATTAGCAAATGTGTGCAGAAGCTAGATAGTATAGCCCCAAATGTTGCAGAGGAGGGTATATTTTAAGCTAATGTGTGCAGAGAGATAATATATTACAAATGTGTGCAGAAAAGATAGATAGTATTAGCAAATGGTGCAGAGAAAATAGATAGTATTAGCAAATTGGGGGCAGAGAGATAGATAATATTAAAAGGTTAAAGGGTGGAAAAAGTGGCAGAGAGAAGATATATTTAAAAGTGGGGGGGGGAGAGAGATAGATAGTTTAGCAAAAAGTGGGGGGAGGTTGAAATTTGAAAATTAAGGAATTAAAAAG
>JACEEZ010004975.1:0-37500 GCA_016584305.1 Chionoecetes opilio
CTTTCTGAATACCCCAATTTGGGTTTTGTAACATTTAAATTTAATGTTATTTGTTAAAAGAAAACAAAATTTTGTTTCCTCTTAAAACCTATTTCGGATGGGGAAATATTAACAAATCAACCGAAAATGTCACAAAAATGTAATCAATTTAGTCAGAAGATCGAATTTTTATTAAATCGACTTAGCACAAAAACCTGACCTGATCGAGAGAAGGGAAATGTCATTTTCGGATTCAGCGGTGCAAAATTGTCCTAAATCAGTTGAAAAAACTAGATGACTTACATTTTTTTTTTTTTTTAAACCAGTGTATTAGTAGTGGTATCAATGTAATTATGAATAATATAAATATATATATTATATATATATATATATATATTATATATATATATATTATTTTATATATATATATATCAGGAGAACCTCGTTTAACCGGCATTCAAAACAACGGCAGCCTCAAAAAAACGGCACTAATCGACCCAGGTTTTTTTTTTTTTTTTTTTTTTTTTTTTTTTTTTTTTTTTTTTCTATTTTTTTTTTTTTTTTCTTAGTTTTTTTTTTTTTTTCTTTTTTTCTACTGAAAAATCTGGAACTCTCTTCCTGTTTCTATTTGTCATTTCCTATGACTTACATCTTTCAAAAGAAGAGTAACAAGACACCTCCCGAACTAAATTGGCTCACCCCACTTTTTTATTTTTATCTTTACTGTCTTCTTTATAGGGACTGGCAACTAAGCGGGCTTGGTGTTCCCCTTTTTTGTTGTCCCCTTGGCCGGGTTCCTTGTGATGGGGAAAAAAAAAAAAAAAAAAAAAAAAGGGTTTTTGGGCGATTCCATAAGAGTAACTCTCAAAACAACGGCAAAATGAGTTATCCGGTATGCGCTCCCCCCCGTGGGTGCCGGATAAACGAGGTTCTCCTGTAATAATTATAAAATATTAGTGATGGACCGAATATTCGCATTGCAATTGCGAATATTCGCATGTTTTTTCAATATTTGCATTCGCATTCCCACTTCCACTCGTAGTTATTTGCGAGTATGCGAATATTTTGCCCAAATCAATAAACTTAAAAAAATAAGAAAAAAAATAACAAGTGAACATAATATTACACAAGCAAACATATAAATAATATATAGTTTAGCGAAGACGTTAGTTAAACTAATGGGGAAAGGCCGGAGTAGTGTAGCTAGGCCATAGTACCCCCACACTACCTTCATCCTCTACCCTCCAAACAGATGGCAGCCGTTAATCTCAAGGTCACTGTTACAGAGCTCACTCATTGCCTCGTGCGCTTATATGCAGTAGCTATACGCGCATCTTCTCTGTCACCAAGGAGCACAATTCAACTTCTTTGAAAAAGAGAACAGTATTGCAGCAGCCTACTGCGGAAATGGCGTCCAGTCACATCAGTGTGGTTTGGTATTACGTATATCGAAAAAATTATCTCTAATGACATTGCAAAAGTGTAAACTTTTGCAAATAATTATTATTCATGTAAGATATTATCATGGTAAGTATTCGTGTAAGGAATGGGTCCATAGAAAAATTTAATGAAATATACTTAAAACTCATATTTTTAGTGGCTATTATATTCTTGCAATACATACAACATATTTTCAGTTACCTGTATTGATATAAAAAAATTAGTGTATTACTTGAAATATTATGTAATATTTTTTTCGTCAATTCGCATCACGAATATTAAAACCAATATCGGCATTCGCATTCGCGGAATAACGGAAAAATAAGGACATTGTCCATCAATAAATATATAATAATAGTATATATATAATATATGGATCATTAGTTGATAATATATACAATTTCTTAGAGGATTACTATGCTAAATTTCATTATTTACAATTGCTATCATTGTTATTATCATACTAGTACAGTATCTTTATTATAATCCATGTATGATCAGTATTTTTTTGAATATGATTATTATTTCTCAGTATTATTATAATTTTGATTATTATATCATTATTGTTATGCTAACAATAATGATAATATAATCAAATTATAATAATAAGATACTAATAATAATATTCATAATGATCATAATGATTATAATAAAGATAAATGATACTAGGATGATAAGAACAATGATAGCAATTGTAATAATGAAATATTAGCATAGTAATTACTAATAAGAAATTGTAATAAATTATCAAATAATGATAATCTATATATTATAATATATATATATAATAGTGATGGATACGAATGATTTTTCCGTATTCGCAGAATGCGAATGCGAATATTTGGTTTTAATATTCGTGAATTCGAATTGCGAATTATTACATAATATTTCAAGTAATACCACTATTTTTTTATATCATTAAAGGTTAACTGGAAAATTGTGTAGGTATTGTAAGAATATGAATAGCCATGTAAAAAAATTATGAGTTTAAAGTATATTTCATTAAATTTTTTCTATGGACCCATTCTTTACATCGAATACTTGACATGATAATATATTACAGAATAATAATTATTGCAAAGTTTACACTTTGCAATGTCATTAGAGATAATTTCGATATACGTAATACCAAACCACACTGATGTGACTGGGACGCTCATTGTCGCAGTAGGCTGCTGCAATCCTGTTTCTCTTCAAAGAAAAAGTTGATTGTGCTCATTGGTGACAGAGAAGATCGCGTATAGCCTTACTGCAGTATAGCGCACGAGGCAATGAGTTGAGCTCTGTAACACGTGACCTTGAGATTAACGGCTGCCACTCTGTGGAGGCGTAGAGGATGAAGGTAGTGTTCGGGGGGACTATGGCCTAGCCAACACTAGCCTCCTTACCCATTATTTTAAACTAAACGCTCGGGCTAAACTATGTATATATTTATATGTTTGCTTGTGAATAATTATGTTTAACTGTTATTTTTTTCTTATTTTTTTTAAAGTTATGTGATTTGGGCAAAATATTTCGATACTCGCAAAATCAACTACGAGTGGAAGTGGGAAATGCGATGCAAATATTGAAAAAACATGCGAATATTCGCAATGCGAAATTGCGGAAATTATTCGTCCATCATAATATATATATACTATATATACAGGAGAACCTCGTTTATCCGGCACCCACGGGGGGGAGGCGCATACGGATAACTCATTTTTGCGTTGTTTGAGAGTTACTCTATGGGAAATCGCCCCAAAAATCCCTTTTTTTTTTTTTTTTTTTTTTTTTCCCCATCACAAGGAAACGGCCAAAGGGGCACAAACAAAAATGGGTAAACACAAAAGCACGCTTAGTTGCCATCCCTATAAAGAAGGACAGTAAGGAGAATAAAATAAAAAAGTGGGGTGAGCCAATTAGTTGCGGGAGGTGTCTGTTAATCTTCTTTTGCAAAGATGTAAGTCATAGGAAAGTGGACAAATAGAAACAGAAGAGCGTTCCAGAGGTTATCAGAGAAAAAAGACAAAAAAAAAAAAAACTAAGAAAAAAAAAAAAAAAACTAAGAAAAAAAAAAAAAAAAAAAGAAAAAAAAAATAAAAAAAAAAAAAAAACCTGGGTCGATTAGTGGCCGTTGTTTTGAGGCTGCCGTTGTTGTTGAATGCCGGTTAAACGAGGTCTTCAGATTATATACTATATATATATTAATATATATATATATATATGTTATATATATATACTATATATATTATATCTTATTCATAATTACCATTGATACCACTACAATAAACACTGGGTACAAAAAAAAAAAAATGTAAGTCAGATCATAGATCTTTCTGTCTTCAGCCCCCCCCTCCTTACTACTACTACCTACTATTAAATAAATACAGGATCTTTGCATTCGTGCGCCATGTAATGAATGTTGATATTGGATGAGAATTAAAGGAAAAAGAGAAAACATTTACGGGAGGAGTTTTGATGAAGATTTTCTCATGCGCGCGATCTGATTGGCCCAGTAGAGTCTTGAAACCACCACCCACACCACGACTGTTATAAGTTTTCAGGAAAAGAGTAAAATATCGTTGCTGATAGTGTATCTGCTAGGTTCATGCCACGCAACAAGACGTAAAATATAAGTGGCGCGGAAGCTTAAATTAAGTAACATTTTCACCTTCAAGGGCCAAAATGACAAAATACGCTTTGTAGACAAACAAGTTTCCGAAGATAACAGTATATATCCTTCCTATACCATGATAACCATGAGTATACTGCGGTGGTCACGCCTTGAGAACCTTCCCGCAGGGTCTTAGAGTGAACAGAGAGGCCCTGGCACTAAGATGGCGCCCCGTAAATCGAGTTGTCACCTACGCTATTTTTATAGGTACTCTAGATAACAGAAGGTGCATTGGAGGGGACCGCGAGTGAGCTTTTTTTTTATCTTGTTGTAGAGATGGGTCTGTGCAAATATCAAGCTCAAGATAAGGACAATCCCACGTTGCTTCTGTAAACAAGGATTTTACTGTTGTGTATCTGAATATCTGCTTTATCCTAATGGCGTGCGTATAATACATGTCACCTAATACTACTGCCTGCCTGGGGAATCCATTGATGGCGTTGATAATGGCGGGCACGGCAGAGGGAAATAAGGAGATAAGGAGAGAAATAGGACGGGTGGAGGCGGCCGCTTGTTTGGTGAGGAATAATGGTGCAATATTTACCACAAGAAATAATTGCATTATCTTGCCGTGTGTGTGACTTTGGGTTAATACAAGTGTTTCCGGGATAGGTAGTGATGCTATAATCGTAATATTTGGCGGGGGGGGCTTGGGGCGGACATTATGCAGCTGGCGACTTAAGTTATCTACGTAAAGGTACGCGGCGCCAAAATCCAGGCGGCGCCAAAGTGGTGGCTTTATTACAATGGCCATAGAAGGGCGTCCAGTCAGGTCGTACACAAGTTGTCTCGCTACACAAAAAGTAGTTCGTTAGATTAGATAAACCAAAACGTCGTTTCGTACCCCAGTAGATGCGCTACACCAAAAGTTGTTTCGTACACCAAAAAACTCGTTTCGGTATAATGGACGAGAGTGTTCGCGTTCGTGTCAGAGACAACAATTTTTTATTTGGCCTACAGATAGGTACCAAAAAAAAAAATGAAAACCTAACCAAACATTAACCACAAAACTACTATTTGTTTTTTTTTTTTTTTTTTTTTTTTTGCGCAAAATAAAACTAGTACTATTAGAAGAAGCACTATTGTAGGCAAGAAAAAAATAGTTGGTGTCTCTGAAAAACTACCGTTTGAAACTCGTTCATTATAAACCGTCGTGTCGTACACCAGTAAGATTTGGATACCAAAAAAAGTGTTCGTACACCAAAAAGTGTTTCGTACACCAGTATATTCGTAAACCAAAAGTTGTTTCGTACACCAAAAAGTCGTTCGTTACGCAGTAGATTCGTATTACCAAAAAAACCCCTTGTTGTTTCGTACACCAAAAAAGTCGTTGCCGTACACGTAGATTCGTACACAAAAAGTCGTTTCTAGAGATACACCAGTAGATTCGCTCACACAAACAAAAGTGTCTTCGTTACACCAGTAGATTCGTTACACCAAAAAGGTGTAGTACACCAGTAGATTCGTTACACCAAAAAGTGTTTCGTACACCAAAAAAGGTTTCGTACACCAGTAAGATTCGTACACCAAAAAGTGTTTTTGACACCTAAAAAGTGTTTTTCGCTACACAAAAAGTGTTTCGTACACCAAAAAGTGTTTAGTTACACCAAAAAGTGTTTCGTACACCAGTTAGATTCGTACACCAAAAAGTGTTCGTACACCAGTAGATTCGTACCACCAAAAGTGTTTCGCTTACACCCAGTAGATTCGTTACACAAAAAGTGTTTTGTACACCAAAAAGTATTTCGCTACACCAGTAGATTCGTACACCAAAAATGTGTTTTGTAAACCAAAAAAGTGTTTCGTTACACCAGTAGATTCGTACACCAAAAAGTGTTTTGTACACTGTAAAAATATAGGGTGACTATCGAGTTTGCACCGCTGTACATCCAGAATAGATGCGCACATCCCGTTTACGAGACCCACGCCCCACACCCGAACAGTTGTTTTAGCTACAGCTGTGTTTATTGATAAGATAGATGTTCGCTCTATCTAATACCAAGAATTTCGATACTACAAAAAGAGTGATTAATGTAGATCTACATTTACCTAGGTAGATATCAGTTTACGGTGCACTCGGTAAGGAAATGATGTTCTGCATCCGATTAAACTGTGCACGAGTAGTTATAAGAGATAAATAACGTCAGGCATCTGCAATAAAGACAGGCTATATGTACACACCAATTAAAGTGTTTCGTACACCAGGTTGATTCGTAAAACCAAAAAGTGATTTCGTACACCAAAAAAGTGTTTTCGCTTACACTACAGAGTAGTGTATTCAAAATTGTATACACGCATAACAAGTGTTGTATATAGTGTAGACATTGGATAACACAGGCTCAAAAAGTGTTCGTACACCAAAAAGTAGTTTCGTACACAGTAGATTCGTACACAAAAAATCGTTTCGTACACCAAAAAAAGTAGTTTTTGTACACCAGTAGATTCGTACTGCCAAAAAGTGTTTCGTACACCAATAGATTCGTACACCAAAAAGTACGTTCGTACACCAAAAAGTCGTTTCTCTACACCAAAAAGTCATTGTACACCAGTAGATTCGACACCAAAAAGTGTTTCGTAAACCAATAAATTCTTACACAAAAAAAAGTGTTTCGATACACAAAAAGTCGTTTCGATACACAGTCGATCCGTATGGACCCAAACGTAGTTTCGTACTCAATAGAGTCGTACACAAAAAGTTGTTTCGTACACCAATAGATTCGACACCAAAAGTTGTTTAGTAGTTATATGAAACCATAGTCGTTCTTATTTAACACTCACTCACTCACTCAGCTCAGAGTGAACTTGACTACTAGAGTGGGTAGTAGACACACCTCCTACCGTGTCGGCGCTGAACTTCAGGACTGAGTTGCAATCGTAGTTCGTACATGTGCGTTGCCCTGCGATAAGGTCTCTAAAAGGCTTCTTTTTGTACAGAGCCAGTATGTAACACTTCATATACCAATATTCATATACATCTTCTATTGCAAACTGGTAATTACTCACTACACATGTAGATACTATTTAAGTATGTTTGACTATACTATAGCAATACTGTTACCAGTTTTGGTGCCTGAAACACCAGCAAGCATTCAACCGAATAGATTCGTGACACATTGAAAAATTCGAGGGATTGGTGAAATTTGGTCCCAGACGGTCGCTGCGACGAATTTTTAATATTTCGTGACTTCTTACCTGTAAGGAAGTCCAACTACTCTACTCCTACTACTCTATACCCCCTACTATGATTAAATACAGTATCCTTTGATGTCGTGAGCATGTAATTGAAATGTTGAATTGGCATGAGAATTAAAGGAAAAGAGAAACATTTACGGAGGAGTTTGAGGCGTTTGATAAGATTTTCTCATGCCGTCGCGATTGATGGGCCAGGCTCTTGAATATCACCACCCACACCCACGACCTGTATTAAATTTTCAGGAAACAGAGTAAAATATTCGCTGCCGAAGTGTATCTGCCTCAGTATTGTCTATAGCACGCAAAAGAGTAAAAATATAAGTCGGTGCGCGAGCTTAAAATAACAGTTAAAATTTTACTTCAAGGGCAGGACAAAATACGCCTTAAGAGTCATCTAGAAAACGGATATAAAAAATAACGAAAAACACAAGATTAATTATTTCTACTGTATAATGCTGACAGACTACAACGAATTGAATTCATCTATAAGAAGAATAATACTATACCAGATATGCAAACATCCGTTTTCAAAGACAAACATTGACATTGTCTTCGCCTCTATCGACGAGAAAACTACTTAATATTTTCAGGAACAAGACTCTTCACTCGCTTGCGCAGCTCTTTCACAGACCAAGGCACAACAATGTCATATGTCCATGTCACGAGGGACACCTTTTCCATGCCGAAAGCATGATCGGGGAACACAAGAGCAAGGCAGATGCTGACAGGCCATCGCCAACCAGACATGCAAATCGAACTTAAACGCGCCGACTTCCATGCAGAGAGATACGTTCAAAGGGACTACGGTTGATAATGGACAAGGACTTCCGTTTCGCTTGAAAGAACACCGACTATTTTTCACCTGGCCTAACAACAGCGTGCTTTTCTAACTGATGGAGATTAGCGTTATAATGGACGAGAGTTCGCACAACGTCGTTTCAGAGACACGACTATTTTTTCTGGCCTACAATAGGGCTGTTCTAATATGAAGTTTTATTTGCGCGAGACGGAAACCCATAAAAAAAAAGAATAAAAAAGATTGTAATACTTTGTGGATGTAAAGACTAGTTAGGTTTCATGTCTAAAACCTATATGTTTAGGGTTAGGTTTCATATAAAAACCTAATATGGTGTAGTTGTAGGTTTTATGAAACCTCGTTACAGTTAAATGGCGATGTAGGTTCCCAGTGTATAAACACTAAAGTTATAGGTTAAGATTCTCCATTTTGTTCATTACATATTAATTTCCACGTTTTTTCTTGCGCAAAAACAAAACTACTTATTAGAGCAAAGAAACCTATCTGTACGGCCAAGAAAGAATCAGTTCTGGAAATGTCGATACTGATAAACGACCCTCCCGAAAACATCTGATCCCCCCACACCATCTAATTACGGAGATAGTTTTATTTGCGCCACACCCAAACCAGTATAAAAAATAACAAAAAAAAATCATCACCGAATATTATGGTACCATTTCACATTAAAAACACTTAATCTCCATCAGAAAAGGCAAAAAACTTGGCCGGGAAAGATTGTATAAGATTTCTTAATTATAGGATTTAATGCAAAACACCCTAATAATGTAGGTTAGATATACTTGTGTTAAGTTTAGGCGGCTAATATCTTAAGAACACAAAGGCTCCCACCCTCTATTCCTTTCTCATTATAGCCAAACACCAGTTTATATTATTGGGAAAGGGGGCGAAAGACCGGGTTTTTGGGATAGGGAGGAGCACACACCACGAAGGGAAATATGGACCACACACAAAAATCCCTAAACTAGGGATATTTCCATAGTTACACTGAAACATCTCATCGGCGGAGTATATTACACGATGACAGTCTATGTACTAGGGAAATTTCCCTAATGTTTAAGGGATCTTATTTTTGTACGGGGAGCCATATATTACATTATGAGTGTGGACTCCGTTGATGTGGGGCCCGAGCACACATTAAGGGAAATAGTTCACCCGATGGAAGTCCACTGAAACTAGGAAAATTTCCCTAGTTAAGGATTTTTTTGGGAGGGGGCCATATTTTCCCTTATGTGGGTGTCTCACCCACCCAAAACCCAGGTTATCCACACACCATGTCCCCCAAGCTGTGCCATAAGAAGAAAGATAGGAGATTGAGCCTATTATTCATAAGGGACATGGGCACAAACATCTACAGACCGTAACCTCAGCACCTATCTTCGAGCCCCTCATGTGCTGTGCACTAACTCCCTAACCCTAACCTAAAACTTAACAATGCCCTCAACCTACCATCAATAGGTCACCTACGTCTGATTCACGCACACAATAGATTTCTGGCATCCTCTGTTGGTATTTTGCCCTACCAAAAGACTGCCCGTATTGGTGGACAAACAATATGCGCGTTCATCACCACGGCGTCTTACGGGCTACGAGAATGTCTTCTTACTGACATCTTCCGGGACCCGCAAACCAAAAACCTAAATAATATACACATTCTGGATCGCAGAAATTATAATATCTGGGCCTAATGTAGAACAAAGCTAAGGATAGGCACTCAATTAAAAATATAAACACAGATATGTAATTAAGGACAGGTAAACGTATAATAAGTAGAGCCAATCATTTGTGTCAAGCTTCGCGTGGACAAGACCTTGTTTTTATAAGACTTTTCCAGGTAGTGTGGTACTTTCCAGTTAAAAACCACATAAAAGTTAGGTTAATGTCATTTAAAACTCTCATTTCAAGAGGACCCTGACTAATTTCTCCCCGGCCAAGTTTTAAGTGTTTTTTATCTGACCGGCATGACCTTACAGTGTTTTAAGGAAACAGGTTAACTCATAAAAATCAGTGGATGATTTTTTATTTTTTTGTTTAACTTTTGGGTTGCGCAAAATAAAACTATCATTCATTAGAAAATGCAACTATTGAAGACCAGGAAAAAATCATTGCGGTGTCTCTGTGAAAACCGACTCGACACGGAAGTCATCGTCCACTATTACCAAATTAGTCTGAGATTAGAGGTCACGCTGTGTAGTTAGGTTAGGTTAGATTAGGTTATGATAATAAGGTTGCGTTTTATGGTTCCATATTAGAGCTTAGGGCGATTTGGATATGTTATGTTTGAGTCTATTTAGGTTAAAAAAAACAAATTGCGATGGTGGCTGCGGCATTGTGCGGGTGGTTGGCACCGAGCCAACTCGTGTGGCGCCCGATTGTCCGGGTGGTTGAGCACCACCGCCATAATCCTGCTGAATATTCCTGTTTGTTTAGGTCATCCCTCGAGCCTTGACAATATCTAACCTGTTTCTATATTGTAAGAATTCTTCATCTTGATGTTCTTTAAACCACAATTTCCCATGGCGCAATTGAATAATAATGCGGATACATATACTACTATATCTAGTTCTTTCAATCAAAAAATGTTAAGTTAGTTAGAGGATGGGGTTTTGGTATCATTAACAAGAAGGATCATCAAGAACTACACCACAGAACATGACTCAGACTACGGCAAGTGGGCAAGAGAAATAGAGTTTATATGGAGATTGTTCCATGCTTAATAAATCACGGAACTTATATTAAATTTTTTACATTTTATTTATAGTGGGCCTAATAACTAATCGCTTTTATTCTCAACATGATAACCATTCTTCATCAACAGTCTGGTGGGTGCACTTCAATCTGTATACGAGAACTGCTATCAAGGCAGGATGAAAATGACTACTCAAAGAGTGAATAATAACACACTCGTGATTTGTCATGGCACTTGATCGCCGTATTTGTTTCAGGTGTTGCTTTATATCTACATCATCCCACTAGTCTGTCGCATATACTAATCCTTCCTCCGGTCCAAGCCTGGTACACGCTTGATTCGTAATGTATCAACAGTTCGCCAGTACATTAATCCTGACGAAAAGTTCTTCAGGAGTGGGTGGAAGCACTCCATGTTTACAGGCTTAGACACGAGTCTTCAGCGCAGCCGCTCGCTAGGAACTCACCCACCTGCCTAGCCAAACTCGAAATTAGGACGAGTCTTGGCGAGTTAGGATGCGCTCGAACTACTTAGGACGCCTGCCGCCAGATATTTTAAGACTCGAGCTGAGTCTAACGACGAATCCTAAATCTTTATAAGGAAAGGCCCAGGATCTACTAACTGCGTCATGTTAGAAGTAGGGGGTGTCACCGAAAAGGCAGGCACGCTCTGGGGACGAACCCGAGGACTTTCTATTGCCGGGTGGACGTGCTACTGTTACACTACGGTCGCCTCCCGGTGACAACCCACCCAACAAGTAGGAAGGAGAGTGTTATAGGAGGCGGGTGCAGTCATGTTCGTACACAAGTTGTTTCGACAGGCTAGTAGGATTAGTACACCTAAAAAGTTTAGTATAATATATTATACATAATAAATATAATAATATATATTAATGATATATATATATATATACTATATATTATATAATATAATACTATATATATATATATATATATATATATATATATATCTATATATATATATATATTAATGTATATTACGTATAGATTGTTGGCAGGTTAGGTTAAGTGGTGAACGATATTTAATTATTCATATAACTACGGAAAGTATCTGACGATTGCTTGCAGCTTAAGTTGGTGATGTTAGGTAAATGATGATATGGTTTCTGTTTACCGAAATAGATTCTGAGAAACATTCTCTCAATGAGTTTCCGTCGCAAATCACTACTTTAAGAGATATAAGATGCTTTTAGTAGTGTTAGAGGTAGGGGGTTCACCGAAAAGGCAGGCACCGCTCGGGGATCGAACCCGAGACCTTCCACTTGCCGGGCGGACGTGCTACCGTTACACTACGGTCGCCTCCCGGTGACAACCCACACATCTCCCCCCTAAGGCCCCCCCCCAGGGCCAGTCTGTGGAATGTGTATCGCTCTGGATCCTACTCACTGCGCCATGTTAGAAGTAGGGGGTTCACCGAAAAGGCAGGCACCGCTCGGGGATCGAACCTGAGACCTTCTACTTGCCGGGTGGACGTGCTACCGTTACACTACGGTCGCCTCTCGGTGACAACCTACACAAGTAGGAAGGAGAGTGTATAGGAGCGGGTGCAGTCAGTTCGTACACAAGTTGTTTCGTACACCAGTAGATTAGTACACCAAAAAGTTTAGTATATATATATATATATATATATATATATATATATATATATATATATATATATATATATATATATATATATATATATATATATATATTATATATATATATATATATTATATTATATATATATATTATATATATATATATATATATTATATATATATATATATATATATATATATATATATTATATATATATATATATATATATATATATATATATATATATATATATATATATATATATATTATATATATATTATATATATATATAAAGTAGAGAGTATTTGGTAACTCTCTCTCTCTCTCTCTCTCTTCTTCTCTCTCTCTCTCTCTCTCTCTCTCTCTCTCTCTCTCTCTCTTTCACGGAGAGAGAGAGAGAGCGGGGCCGCCGCGGCGATTTATTTAGTTAACGCTAATTTCTGCATGGTACTACTGCATTTATCAGAAAACGAAATATATCAATGGAAAGCTAATCAAATTCTTCTTGTATTGATATATTCCATCTTATAAGTTGTCCCACAAAGTTTTACATGACGACGAGTTTAAGTGAATTTTAAGTTCATGCATATTTCTTCAGGGTCTCATAATGACCTTTATTTAATGTGTTTTACTGTTTTATGTGATAATCTTATAGAACAAATATTTCCGAAGATAACAGTATATCCTTTATACATGTATAACATGATATACTGCGGGGTCATGCCTTGAGATCTTCCGCGGGTCTTGGGTGAATAGAGAGGCCCTGGTACTAAGATGGCGCCCAGTAGCGTTTAACATAGGGCCTATGAATGGCGGTACCCTCTTATTACAGAGACCCTAGGCGGAGCCAAGCGGCTGGAGGCGGGAGGCTGGAGTGGCCTGCTGAAAAGGCGAGCATGCTGTTAATATGCCACCCGGCCACCCACCCACCCGCATTCAAGGTTGCCCTACTCGCACCCTCACGCGCGCCACCTCCTCCCAGCTCATACACACAGACACACACACACCACACAGCCACCAACATGTCTCCACCACCACCACCACTACATGCATAACAGTACCAATTAAACATGTTCACCTATTTTCCCTAGTTAGGTGGCTGCTGAAACTCCATATTCACCATTTTTCAAAAGTAATAATTTCATAGCTTGTAAAGTATAGCTAAAGCAATAAACCTGTGTGGAATGTATACAAAAATTAGGGTAAATTTCAGAAAAAGGTTCTCAAGTAAATTGTTTGTTTTTTGTCTTGTGTAATTTGATTGATTTTGAAATTAATTTTTAGGGCAAACCACATGTTCCTAATTTTCCCCTACCACTTTAGGGTCTTGTGGGTGTTCTACTTTTACTTAACACTTAAGCCCTTAACAATTTATATATCCTCCAGGCTGAGTGAGGTATGCAGCCACATGGCAGCCCTTCTTTACATGATAGAGGCACCTGTGTCACTCGGCTTCACCATGAATGACTCCTGCACCAGCAGACTTTCAGTGTGGAACGGATGTTACAGATCCAAGGTTTGTATTTGCAGATTTGCACAAGTGCCCACCACTGTGCATGTGTTTGCATATATTTGACTATCTTCCAAATAGTGAGTGTTGATGTGCTTTTACTTTCATGGTTAGTATTTTGGCATGAACAAAGATATTTTATTATTTTTACTGACTGGGATGCATTTCCAACAAAACTTTTTCTCGGGAGTAAGGTACATGTGTTTGTCAAACGTATATGAAACCCAAGTTGATTCTGTGTGTAGACTCGGGTCTCATCCCTAAGCTATTTCATTATCATCATCATCATCGTTTTGCGTCCTTTTTTCCCATTCATACTAGGGTTGGACGTGCGATAGCTCTTCTCCTTAGCACCCTTTGCCCACTTAAGGGCTGCTGGGTACTGGGGGCCGTTGTTTTGTGAGCTACCATTTTTCTTGTAGCATAAGAACATAAGAACATAAGAAAATAAGGAAGCTACAAGAGGCTATGGGTTAAATAGTCCCAGCTATGGGTTAAATAGTGGGCAGCCTGGGGTTAATCCCTACAGGGGGTTCTGCGTCCCTGGCCACGGTGAGCAGTAAGGCCAATCCCTGACATAGATTGGTTGGGGGGGGGTTTGCAACCCTTCCCTGTAAAAACTAAACTAGCCACAAACATAATAAGAGGTAGAGGCCGGGGGCGCGGTAATCGCGCCCCCGACCCGGTTTTGCCGGGGGGCCCGACCATGCAAACCCCTCCTATGCTGACGCAGGGGAGGGGTCTGCCTATGACGAGTGCGGGGCAAAGCCCTCGGGAATCCCGCACTCTAAATCAAGTGGTAGGGCCCCCTAGCCCAACTTTTTCTTATGGGGGTGGCCGGGGCGGTGCAGAGGCGGCGCCTGCCCGTCGAATCACTCCTGGGATCAACCTGCGGAGGGTTCTTCGTGTGGGCTCGTGGAACGTTCTGAGCCTCTCAGACGATCATAGACTACCTCTCCTATCGGGCGAGCTCAGTAGGCTGAGGGTGGATATAGTGGGACTCTCTGAGACGAGGAGGCCTGGCAGTGGCGAGACTAGCAGTGGGGGTTACACCTACTACTGGTCCGGCATGAGCAATGGTCACCGTGTACGGGGAGTAGCTATAGGCATCTCCAGCAAACTGCAGCCATCAGTTGTTGAGGTTACTCCGGTTGATGAGCGTATAATGCGGGTGAGGATGAAACACACTCTGGGTTTCATGTCTCTTGTTGCAGTGTACGCTCCTACCGAGATGCGTAAAACTGAAGAGAAGGAGATGTTCTACGCCAAACTCGACTCTGTATTAGACCAGTGTCCTCTTCGGACACACTCATTGTCTTGGGCGACTTCAATGCTACTACTGGCACTGTGAGAGATGGCTATGAGTTGTGTGTTGGTCCCCATGGCTCCGGTACCAGAAACACCAACAGTTCTCTGCTTCTGAACTTTGCAAGGTCCAGAAGGTTGAGAATTGCAGGTTCTTGGTATCAGAGACCAGAGCTGCACCGCTGGACCTGGTATAGTAATGCCGGAGGGGTAGCTAAGGAGATCGACCACATCCTGTTAGTAGTCGTTGGAGGATCCTCCAGAATGCGGGGTTTTAAACCGGAGTGCTGAGTTCTTGGAAACAGATCACAGACTTGTTGTGCTACACTTAAGCTTATGTCAAGTCCGAACAGAAGCAGATTTCACGCCTAAGGGAGCTCGGGTTTTAACAGCAATGCGGGGGCTTGGCCACTCTTCCCCTCTTAGAGGGCGCCACACACACGGAGAGTGATTGCTGAGGCCGATCCTGTCAGGGGGAAAAGTCCTGGTCGGTCAGCAGACGCCCACTCTCTCTCTTCGGGAAAGGTAGCATGCCGGTCTTTGCCCGCAGCCTAGCGCCGCCCGCTGCGCATAGGATGCCAGATGCCTCCTTGGACATCAAAGCACTCTCTGACGGGATCAAGCTGCCGGGTTTCCTCCCCTGTCGGAGGCCGATAGACACACAAACAAAAAGTCCAGAAGAATCTCAAGAGGTAACCATACTGCTTTTCATCTTGAGAAACTGAAGGACTTGACATGTGCTCATGGAGTATGCGGTGGCAGTCTCAAATCGGTTTGATGTGCTCGGTGCTCTCGGGGATCCTGTAGAACTGTGGGATACCTTCAAACGTGAAACTCTACAGGCTGCCAAGGAGTGTATTGGGGAGCGCCCGAGGTCAAGGCGTGGTTTTGTCTCGACGGAGACGCTGGAGAAAATCGAGGAGAGTCGCGCTGCCAGGTGGTGGGAACCGGGACAGCACAGGGCTCTGTCACGCCGGACTAGAACCTCCTGAGGAGAGACAAGGAGAGGTATGTCAGGAGTCTCGCTGAGGATGTCGAGGGTCATTGAACGCTAATGACCTCCGACCCGCCTACCGAGCCTTGAAGAAGCTCCGTTTCCAAGTCTCCTTCTCGGGCGAGTGCTATTCGAACAGCAGATGGGCGCCTCGTGTCGGACATGGATGGGCAGATGGCTCGTTGGGCTGAGTACTTTGGGCAGTTGTTCACGGTGGACCCTCCAACTGAGCAGCTTCACACCACTGGGTTACAGGCAGTGGATGCCGATCCTCCCATTGACGAAACCGCACCCTCTCTTGACGAAGTCAGAGAGGCTGTAGCAAAGTTGAAGGGTGGAAAGGCAGCTGGTGTTTGTAATATCAGTGCGGAGCTCCTCAAAGCTGGGGGTGAGGCCATGATCCACGGGTTGCATGCTGTCCTGACTGCCGTGTGGCAATCAGGTACCATTCCTCCTGACTGGAAAAGGGGGCTGGTCGTCCCTATCTGGAAAGGGAAAGGGGACCGTCAGGACTGCAACAATTACCGCGGTATTACACTGCTCAGCGTACCAGGCAAGGTGCTTGCCCATCTATTGCTGACACGAATTCGCAGTCATCTGGTGAAGCATCAGAGACCTCAACAGTCTGGGTTCACGCCTGGTAAGTCAACAACGGACCGTATCCTAGCGCTTCGTGTCCTGGTGGAACGCCGACGTGAGTTTCGACAGGGGATGCTTGCAGCCTATGTTGATCTCAAGAAGGCGTTTGACTCAGTGCATCGTGAGTCACTCTGGGATCTTCTGCGACTTCGAGGGATTCCTGCAAGGACTATTGGTTTGATAACTGGTCTGTATTCTGGGACTGAGAGTGCTGTGAAGTGTGGGGCAGGTATATCCAGCTTCTTTCCTGTGAATACAGGAGTGAGGCAGGGGTGCGTCCTTGCCCCATCACTTTTCAACGCTTGTATGGACTGGGTATTGGACAAGGTTGTAGATCAAAGTGATTGTGGAGCATCCGTCGGCAACACCAAGATCACTGATCTTGTTTTGCCGATGATGCAGTAATCTTTGCTGAGTCGCTGGAGGTCCTGGTGATGGCTCTCGAGGCGCTGCACGAGGAGGCAAAGCCTTTGGGACTTGAGGTCTCCTGGCTCAAGACCCAAGGTCCAGGTATTTGGAGACTTACTAGATGAAGCAGTACAGTCTGTTCTGCGTGTGGCGAGGACATTGAGATCTTGGAAAGTTTTACATACCTTGGTAGCGCAGTCCATAATGACGGCGGGTCACGTCAAGAAGTCTTACGACGGATTGGCATAGCCCACGGTGTTATGGACTCGCTCAGCGGGAGTATTTGGCGTTGTCGGTACCTGTGCAGGAGGACAAAGATCCGGATCTTCAAGTCGCTTGTGATCCCTGTCTTACTCTATGGTTGTGAGACATGGACACTAAATAGTGACTTGAAGAGACGAATCAATGCCTTTGGTAATAAGTGTCTTCGCAGAATCATGGGGTATCGCTGGGATGATTACGTGTCAAATCAGCGATTGCACCGTGAGACTGAATCGAGGCCTATTACATGCATAGTCCGTCAGCGCCAACTTCGGCTATATGGGCATGTGGCACGCTACCCTGAAACCGATCCTTCCCATCGGGTTGTATCTGTAAGAGACAATCCGGCGTGGAGGAGGCCAAGGGGGCGCCCACAAGGCTCGTGGCTGGGGCAAGTTGATGTTTCTTGTCGAGAGCTGCTTGGTATGGGAAAGGAGCCTGCATGGGAACTCGCGCGTGGTGACCCCCGGGAGTGGCGTCGTAGGGTGGGCGAGGCGACGCGCCCCCCGGCGTATGCCCCCAATGATTGATTGATTGATACAAGAGGCCGTGAGACCTACACGAGGTAGTTCCTGTAAGTTACATGTAAATTGTTACATGTATTTTCAGTAATTTTGGATATATCAAAACATTTTCATCATATCTATGTCTACAGTTATTTTCAAAATCCTAATTCTATATCTATCAATTCATAGGCACTGCCCCCGAGAGGGATTTCCAAAACATAACTGAGGCTGATTAGTGCACCTTTTTGATGAAACAAATAGATATTCTGGTAGTGATTCTAAATCAATAGTAACTTATGACAATAACTTGTCATGTTTTCCAATGTAAGTACAAAAGTCCTGTGATATTTTGGTTCCCTGTAAAAAATTTTAAGGAAATGTAAATGCAATGATATGATGGATTGACAAAATTTTGTCTATGGTTTTTTTTCTAAACAGTTATATGCTTATTTTGTATTCTGAGATCCGTAATACTGAGTAAATTATCTTAAAAGGTAAGGAAAATATGTCTCTATTTAAAAATAAAACATAAAATATGTATATGTGTGTGTACGCATGAGTATGGGTACATTACTGCATATCATTATTTGCGGGCACTTATATACATCACGAAAATGTTGGAAAAAAATGCTGGAAAAACAAAGATTAAGAAAACAAATATAAACAACAATATGCTATAGGACAGTAGATCTGCGAGATAAAAAAATGTGTTTGTGTGTGTGAAATATTCTTCAGGATTTGTAAATTTCTCAAATTTGTCTAGAATTCATGTCCTATTGTAATACCATATTTATATAATGTGTAAAGTGTTATGTTTGAATTTTTTTTTTAATGCTTGTGAGCAATATTTTCTGTTATATGCCAACACCCATATTTGTGAAAAATCCATGCGTATACCAAAATATAAATGGACAGGAAATTGGCAATGTTTACAATGACATTTATGACAGTTTTGTGTAATCTGCATTCTGATATCCCCTTCATGATCTTCTAATATTTCATGCAACATCCACAAAATCCCAGTTTGTATTTTTTAGCATGTATTTTATTGGTGGCATATCCCCTTGCCAACACCAAACCCTTTTTACGTAGTGGGAGTACGACTATTCAACCCATAGCTGGGGTTGGATGACATTGACTCCTAAGATGTTATAGATTACAGTATTATGTTTATAACCCCAAATGTTTAAATATCCGAAATTTCTAACACTGTGGGCCATTCCGCATACTGTATATTCAACCTGTAGTACTACAGTTTAATAATTGTACAGAAGAACTAATTGTTGATTCTTGAAGTGGATCATAATTATATAGTGGAGGAATTAGATAAAATAAATGATGTCATTATGAAAAAAAGACAGTACCTAAGGAGGTAGCCAGGACTAGGTGTATCGGAGGAATTTTAGTCCCTAATTAGCTAACTTTTGCATGTTTATCTTTATTACGGAAACATTTATGATCAATTTATCCAGCCATGGCGCCCCTCGATGAGATAGACTTCACCCACCACAGACACACACATAAGCGGCTGAAAGCTGTTATGTTCACGTCCTTGGTGACATACCTGTAACAAGTTACCAGAGTAGAGTCGTCTGTCTGCAGTACATAATATGGTTATGTTATATAGATCCCATACTCTTCGCCAGATCCTCGGTGAAGTGTTGGGGAGATGGAGAGCCACAATGCCTTATAATTCTTTATTTGTTGGAAGAAGTAGGCCTGTATATGACTTGTTTACAAAATGGCTTCTATGTGATATGAAAAGTATAAACAATAATAGTTGAGGTATTGATATGACTTTGATCCCTTTATAGGGGAATCTAATACCATAACTACAGAAAATGGATGAGCTACGATAATCATAACAAAAGCCACACGTCAGCGCCCCAAGGTGAAACCAGTGTCGGAGCAAGAAAAGGAAGATGCTCTTTGAAAAAAAAGAAAAAAAGTCTGAACTGCGGAAAATATTTCCCAAGTGCAGCTGTATTTGAAAAAGGTGAATCTGAGTCTGATACAGCTTCAGAGAATGAGGAGAATGAGCTTCCAAAGCCATTAAATTATTTGTTTAGGTCAGACCTCAGAGAGAAAGGTGAAGGTATTTTGCAAACTGAAATCTGCAAATTAAGTAATTTGACATTAACACCACTGCAAGTTGCCAAAAAAAGGCAACCAGAGGTATACCAGTATATATATATATATATATATATATATATATATATATATATATATATATATATATATATATATATATATATATATATATATATATATATATATATATATATATATATATATATATATATATATATATATATATATATATATATATTTCTATATATATATTTAGAGAGAGAGAATTATAAAAGTGTTTTGGTTACTCTCATATCTCTCACTCATATCTCTCTTTCACTTATATATCTCTCTCTCTCTCTCTCTTTCACGGAGAGAGAGAAAGCGGTCGACGCCGCCGCGATTTATTTAGTTAACGCTAATGTTTGCATGGTACTACTGTATGTATCAGAAAACGAAATATGGCAATGGCAGCTAATAAAATTCTGCTTCTATTGATATCTGCCATCTTATAAGCTGTCCCACAAAGTTTTACATGACGACGAGTTTTAAGTGAAGTTCATCATATTTCTTAAGATTCTCATAATGACCTTTATTTAATGTGTTTTACTGTTTTATGTGATAATCTTATAGAACAAGCATTTCCGAAGATAACAGTCTATCCTTTATACATGTATAACATGATATACTGCGGGGTAATGCCTTGAGAACTTCCCCGGGTCTAGAGTGAACGAAGAGGCCTTGGCGCTACGATGGCGCCCACAAATCGAGTTGTCGCTACTCTATATATTAAGGTACTCTACAATGTCCAGTACAGGGGGGTCCCGAAGATACGAGCAGTTAGGTTCCACCTGGCATACTCGTAAAGCGAAAGCTCGTATAACGAAACACATAACTAATGGTAAAATATAGGTTTGGTTCCAGGACCCCATCAATTAAATTTTTTTTAAATAAAAGACATGTTTCTCAAGCTAAAATAAACTATAGCAAACACAACAAACACACAGCGTCTATATTACCCACACTGTACTACCTATTCTGTAGAAAAAGCATTCTGAAAGAAAAAATTGCACACAAAATAACACAACTGCACATTAATTAAACTTAAAACATGCATAACAAGCAAAAAAGACGTTGTAATGTATGGGACGCTACGTGATACAAGAGAAGGTAGTGTAGCGGTCCCACGGTTGGGTCCGCACACCTGCTAATTACCCCTAAAGGTCAGGCCAAGCCATATGCTTAATTACCCTTCAGGTCACGCCTTGCTAGGGGTGACCTGACTGCGGTCCCAAGGTTGGGGCCACACACCTGCTAATTACCCCTAAATGTCAGGCCGCATCATATGCTTAATTACCCTTCAGGTCACGGCTTGCTAGGGGTGACCTCACTGGGGTCAACCAAATCCCCCTTTGTCCAGCCCGGGAGTCCAGCATTTTGAACTTGATAATTTTACTCACCCCAGTTTGAATGTCGTATCATTGGATTTTCGATCTCGTATATTGAAAATAGACCCTAATTTACACATCTCGTATCATTGGATTATCGTATACCGAATGCTCGTATAACGGGACCTCCCTGTATAGACTACCTTAGTGAGCTCGATTTGCCATCTGGTGGCCGTCTGGGAAATACACACGGAGCTAGAATGTCGGGTCTCGGGGTGTCGGGCTCGACTTATTTTCTACTAGCCGCAAAGCCGCCCTCCGGGCGGCCTTTTTGGCTAGCTCCTGCGGAGGGCTATTGGTGGGCCTCCGGCCCACCACCTGTGTTTGGTGGGGCTCGGCCCACCAAATACAGACTCTCCAGATAGCCCCTTCTAACTTAACTGAAATCATGGATGTAGAAATGTATGTATTCCCCCCACCCATTCACTCACCCATTACCCATCACCTCTCACCCATTCACTCACCCATTACCCATCACCACACACCCATTCACTCACCCATTACCCATCACCCCCCACCTATTCCCTCACCCATCACCCATCACCCCCAACCCATTCACTCACCCATCACCCCACACCCATTACCCATCACCCCACCCATTCACTCACCCATTACCCATCACCCTACATCAAGGTTTCCTCAATTCTCGCAACTCACATTTTTTTCTTCACAATTCTCGCTAATAGGCTGCTAAAAAAAAAAAAAAAAAAAGTGATCGGATCATCTCATAAGTGGGCTTAAAACCTTCCCCTGGTCGAGCTGGTTCCAAAACTGTGACATATGATGGGATTCCGCCACGGGGGGCGGCAACTATCGCGGACAGACAGACAGACAGACACACTTGCGCTTATATTATTATAGATTATTCCCTACCAAACCAGCTACAATGGACCCGTTTACTCACACCTAAAACACGGAGTATTATAAAGCTTTGGGTGCAATATAGGCTACATATCACTGTACTCATATTCTTTTTGCTGAGAAATGCACCATAAATGAAATATATGGCCTTTTTGGGGCCAAAATATCACAACACGGCGGAACGCGCTGTGATTGGTTGTGACGTAGTAACTGCAGACTCAGATCTCGCCTGATCAGCTGATCGGCTTGTTTTGGCTCAGCAAACCGCAAATTATAGTTTTATTTTACTAACCTAACTAACCAACTAATCATACTTTTGCTAGAAACTGCACCAAAATGAAATAATCCTCCTTCAAATATAGGATCCGTGTTGTGTATGTTGTTGCTAGTATAAGGCAAGATCAATGTGGATAGACGGCTGTTGGCCCAGGCACACCAGACAATTATATTTTATTTTACTAACCTAACTAACCTTACTAACTGCATACCCCTACTAGCAAGATGACCAGTAATCTCCCTTCAAGTGATGTAGTAGGTATTCACTGTGTTTGTGAATATGTAAGTTGTAGTTTATAAGGAAAAAGTGGATAGACAGAGCAAAGTGGCCCGTGACACCAGACAAGTGATGACTTCTGGGATCGGCATTCCTTATAGGGAGCTTAAATGAACCTGCAATGACATGTACAGCTAGACAGATAGACGAACTCATAGAGAACAGGTAGAAATGTATGGTTAGTAAAGGTTGTAGTGGTGAGTAGAGTGACGAAGGGTGTATGTTTTGCTTATGTGGGGAAAGAAAGCCATACATTTCTACCTGTTCCTCTATGAGTTCGTCTATCTGTCTAGCTTTACATGTCATTGCAGGTTCATTTAAGCTCCCTATAAGGAATGCCGATCCCAGAAGTCATCACTTGTCAGGTGTCACGGGCCACTTATCTCTGTCTATCCACTTTTTCCTTATAAACTACAACTTACATATTCACAAACACAGTGAATACCTACTACATCACTTGAAGGAGGATTACTGGTCATCTTGCGGTAGTAGGGGTAATGCAAGTTGGTGTATTAGTAGGTAGTACATAATAGTAGCGGCCGCTTCACAGCTGTTTTGCTCTGTTGTCTAAGCTAGTGACGTCACAACATGGCGCCAGTCGTTTTAGAGCGTATACATTTTCCTGTACTTAAATTGGCTGTATCATCAAAAATACTGTTCACATAGAAAAATCAACATCACTGCCCAACTATATGAGGCTTGAAGATGTCAAATCAATCCTTACCTCAAGTAGAGTAAACGGGTCCATTAAGTGTTGTCATGGTCAACATAGGCTTATGCAAAATGGAAATATACGAGTTTTACATTATCCATGGCGTTATAATGAGGATTGTTGGCAAAATAGAAGCATTCGATCACAGGTGTCCTACAACATTCTACTAAATACTGCAAAGGAATGCTTCAAGGCGGGTGCATGGGTTAATATTACCTCCATGTATGCAAAGAGAAGGTAATATTAACCCATGCACCCGCCTTGAAGCATTCCTTTATAGTATTTAGTAGAATGTTGTAGGACACCTGTGATCGAATGCTTCTATTTTGCCAACAATCCTCATTATAACGCCATGAATAATGTAAAACTCGTATATTTCCTATTTGCATAAGCCTATGTTGACCATGACAACACTTAATTGTAGCTGGTTTGGTAGGGAATAATAGAAAATAAGTCGAGCCCGACACCCCGAGACCCGACATTCTAGCTCCGCGTGTAGTTCCCAGACGGCCACCAGACGACAGATCGAGCTCACTAAGGTAGTCTATTGCGACTTTGTTGTATGAACACCACACGCGATGAAAATACAACGCATACTCAAGGACACAGAGTTCTGCGAGAATTTAAGTATTAAGACTACAACAATATCAGGAACATTATCTATTCAAAGAAATACTACCAATGTTAAGGCATATGTATGGGTGTGATAGGTATGGACGTGGCACATTGTATTGCCGGCCCCAAGTTGCATTACTGCTGGGTTAGCATGTATTGAGAAGCCGGCAGGTTTGCAGATAAGTCGATTAGCTAATTTCCATCTCTTATAAATAGGTGGTAACATAATAGATATTTATATAGAGTAGTTATATTATCAGTTTATTCTATAGTAGAAACATTACTTACTCCTCTCTATATGTTCAGTAGTGGAGCAGATGTATATGTGTGATAGATAAACGTGCAGTCGACACCTGCATGGGAGAAGCAGCGGCGGCTCAGCGCCGGTGACTACAGAGGGGGAGAGGGGCGATAGCCGCCTTTGCCATGGGAGGTAACGGAGGTTGGTTCGTGTCTTTCTCGCGAAAAGGAATAACCAGAACATTTTGGTGGCAGCGGTGGGACGACCGGCACCCCCGGGGGAATTAGAGTATTCATTCCCTCATCTACACTTACTCATCATATCAACGCATAAGGACATGTCAAGAGGACATTCCCAACGCTTTGTTATGTGAAGGGGGGGATTCTCCATATACTCGCGAGGACAACGAGGGACGTAACTTGGACGGTACCTTCAACCTGGTTCTACAAGCATCAATTAAGCTAAGTAACTACAAACATTTTAGCTGACTCTACAATTATACTTAATCATTTAATTACACAAACATGAGTAATTATTTTAGTTTCGTATCGTTGATAGGTAGTCTTATCAGTGAGTAATATTTTGCCTTAGTGTCTATTCTTTCTATAGATTGGAAATTTTCTAATAGTGAAAGAGAAAACGGTACTTTTTAACAGGGACTCCCGAAATTTATTATTTCTTTTACAATTTTTCTTTTTCCACTTTTTGAGGCGTTTTGCGTATGTAATAAAAAAAATCATAGCTACGTTATTGTCTCACATAATGCCAAAAAGTGAGAAAAAGCTAGAAGAGGTTAAAGCGTATTTTTCTCTACAAAAAGGGGAAATTGATGCGTCAAGTAAACAGACAAAAGAAAACGTAGATGATTTAACCCCAGACTTAAATAAACTTACACTGAGGAGCGGTAAGCAGTATTCCATTATGCCTGCTATTACTACTACTACTACTACTACTACTACTACTACTACTACTACTACTACTACTAATAATAATAATAATAATAATAATAATAATAATAATAATAATAATAATAATAATGGTACTACTACTACCACTAACTTTACTCCTCTAACAGCTGTTACAACTCATACAATGGCGACTCACTCTCAGGCTGTCACCCAACACTGGGGCTGTATTTCCTACTTCATTTAAGGTGTTACCCACTGAAGCATCCGTGCGCCCATTTAGTGGAGATGAGGAAGATTATAGTGCTTATCAATTTCTCACTCTGTGTGAGGATGTAATGAGTAACTCAGATGTATACAGACCAGCCGATAATATAGCTTTCATTCGATCTAGACTGCAACCTGGATCGAGAGCTCAACAACAAATGCAGAGTACCACTTTTTGCCCGCAAGGTTGGGCAAGATTACGACAAATTCAGGGAGAATTTCCTGAGAGTTTTCAGTGGTGAGGCTGCAACCACCGTCGTGAAACAGGTAAGTCATGACGTGACTGACTATAATAACAAATTTGTCGTCGCAAACTGTATGGGATGGGTCTATCGCGGCCAATACGTTAACAGGGATGTATACAAATTATAATGGAGGTAAATTGGTGTAACGGATAAAAAATTAGTATGGTTAATATGTCCAAATTTCTTGAACTAATGTTCTATATGCTATATGTCCAGGGGAAGGTGCGTCGTGCAGCCCTTTCTTTGCCCTTCCATCCTAAGGACGAGTTAGTGGATTTCATAACAGCCTTAGACGGCAAGCTTATGGAGACAGAACACTCTACGGCTTTCACAGCCGCAGTTGCGGGAGTAAATACTCCTGATCCGACACCGGAAAATTACACCTCCCAGCCTTCTTATGCAGTGGCAGCTGCAAAAGAGGCAATAATTTGTTCCTACTGTAACAAGGTAGGACATACTAGCAAAAAGTGCCTCCGCAGACGCACAGGATTGCGGAAGGCATCGCCAGTGGGTGATAACAAAACCACAAACACCACCCACGGCTCCGAGGGGAGTTCCTCTACCAAGTCAGCAGCAAAAGCACATAATGAATAGGGATTCCTACTACTGCGCGATTCACGGTACGGGTAAATACATTATCGACCGATGCTACCAGATAAGAGACATTCGCGCAAACAATGAGCGAAGGTGGCTACTGGGAGAGGTAAGTCGTCGAGGGAAACATACGAGCCACGACGGACTATCCAAATTAACTCAACACAACCGTGAGGGAGATTTTCTTTGTGCAGGCGCGGCGGATTTGTCGATTTACCACAATATTATGGCTCCCACCCCAAACTGGGGGCTACGAAATTTTACTTTCTTTTAATTTCCCCAGATAGTGGCCAAGGGAAAAGAAAGAAATATGTTTTATAATTTCCCTTTGTGCGAAAGGGGGGGGTTTTTCAACCGCCAAATAAAATTTTTTCATTTAGGGGAAATGGACGGACCAAAAAAAAAAAACCATTTTTCCCCCCCAATTTTTGGGCAATTCGAAAATTCGGGAGTTTCCCGGGGTTTTAAATTTGGGGGGGGGAAACCAGCTAAACGGGGGGGTATAGGAAAAAACTACTTCCCTTTTGGGGAAAACTTTGGGGTGGGCAGGGGGGAAATTTCGGGGTTATAAAAAATTGGGGAATTTTTTGGGAAAAATTGATTTTAATTTTAAAAATTTTGAAAAAAAACATTTCAAGCCCCAAAGGTGGGTCCAAACCCTTTCGTTTCCCCCAAAACATTTAGGGATTTAAAAAATTAACGGCAATTTGGGAGGGGTTTACGGGGTTTCCAAAAGGGGCGTTGGGGGAAAAAACCCCCCCCCAAAAAAAATTCCCCCAGCCCCGGCGGGGGAAACTCAAAAACAAAATTTTTCCTTTTGTAACGGGGTGCCCAACACAAAAGGCCCTCCGAAAAATTTGGGGGAAAACCCCCGGGGGGGGGTTAAAAACCCCCCCCCAAGCTCCGAGGGATTCCCCCCCAAGTCACGGAAAAGAATTTAAAAAAGGGGTTTTTAACCTTGGGGGGGTTTAAATAAAAAATTTTCAGGGCCCAATAAAGACTTTCCCCAAAAAGGGGGGGGTTATTTTAAAAGGGGCCGGGGAAAAAACCGGGGGGGTTTCCTTTTAAAAAAAAAAAAAAAATTTTTTTAAAGGGGGGCTTTTGCGTTTTCCCCCAAATTTTGGGGCTGCCCCCCCAACAAAAAAACTTTAAGGGAAAACAAAAGGGACCATAAAATTTCCCTTTTTGGCCCGGCCTGAAATTTTCTCAAAGCGTTATTGGGACACGGGGGGCCTACCTTTGGGCCAGTGTTTAATGGGGGGCCCCAAAAAAAAAATAAAAAAAAAAGGGGGGTTTTAATTTCCTGCGGGAAAATTCCCCCGGTTTCCCCCCAATTTTTTCCAACCCGGAAACGGGTTTTGGGATTGAGGTCAATAAATTTGGGGGTAGTAAAAAAAAAATTTTGGGGGGCGAAAGGGTGTTTCTTTTTGGACCCCCCAAAAAAGTTTTAAAAGGGGGGGACGAAAGGGGGGTTTTTTTTTTTTTTTTTTTTTTTTTTAAAAAAAATTTTTGGTAAATTTTTTTTTTTTCCCTTAAATTTTTTTTTTTTTTTTTAAAAATCCGTTTTTTTTTTTTTTTTTTTTTCCTTTTAAAAATTATGTTTTTAAAAAAAAATTAAGGGGCCCTTTTTTTTTAAAAACCCTTTTTTCTTTTTTTTTTCCCCGGTTTTAAAAAATTTTTTTTTTTTTTTTTTTTTTTTGAAAATATTTTTTTTTTTTAAAAATTTTTCCTTTTTTTTTTTCCTCTTTTTCCTAGGGGAAATGGGGTTGAATGGAAAGGGTCGGGAAAATTTATTTTCCTTTAAAAATCGTGGCTCCCCGCTTTGCCCGCCCCTTGGAACTTTTGGGGTCAAAACAAGAGCTTGCCCCCAATTTTGGTCTGTAAAGGGGCCCAAAAAACCAGTGGGGACCCCTTAATTTGGGTTCGGGTTTACCTAATACCCAAGGGCTTGGTGAACACTGTGGGGAAATTTTGGGGGCGGGAAATTTTTAAAAATCTGCCCCAAAACACCTTTGTTCCTTTCCCGGAAACAATTTTCCCCCCTTAATTTTTTTGGAAAATTTTGGGCCAAAATGTTTTTTTTGGAACCTAAAAATTCTCTGTTTTAGGGAAACTTTTCAAAGTTTTTTTCCTGGGGGTTAAAAAGGCCCTTCGGTTTTTAGGGCTTCAGGGTAGGCGGGAAACATAAATTTTGGTTTTTGGGGGTTTTTTTTTGGGGCTTAAAACCCCCCTTTCCCTTTAAAAAGAATGAAACCACAATTTTTTTCCGTTGGTTGAAACCCGTCTAAAAAGGGATACTTTTTGGAGGAAAAAAATGTTCCAAAATTTTAGACATTTTTGGAAAACCGGGCCCCAAAAAAACCCAATTCATTTTGTTTTTTGGGCTAAATTTTTTTTTTTAAACCCGGGGGGGACTCCAACGGGAAAAGGCCGGGGGGTTTTTACAAAAAAAAAAACTCCATTTTTGAAATGTTGACCCTTTTTTTTGGGAACGGGCCCCCCCCTTTACTTTCCCAAAGGGGAAAACCCCCCCCAAAAGCTGTTAAAAAAAAAAATTTTTTTTTTGGGCCCCCGGGGAAAGGAAAATTTTGGGGGGCCCTGCTTCTTCCCAATTTTTCAGCTCCATTTTGAGTATGTACAGACCTTTCGGCTAAGGGACTTGGGGGAGTCTGATGCAAAAGATTAAAGAGGGAAGAACCCTGTAATGGGGGTACGCCAGCAGAGTTCTTATCCCGGCGGGGTAAAATTTTTGCGTTTTCACATCAAAAGACCCTCGGATAAATTTGGGGTCTCAAACATTTCAAAGAGTTATTTTTGTCTATCCAATAAAGTCTATACGACCCTGAGCCCCCTTTCTGAGCTATTTAAGGGTAAGAATTTTCCGTATGCTTGCACGATGGTATCTGCGTCCAAGAGTTTAAAACCCAACGTTCAAAAAATTTGCCCGGGCGTAAAAAATGGTAGCGGACGCGTTATCGGAAACGTTCCGGTGGTGGGTCGGTCACGGGGAAAGCCCGTGCCGAATTTTTCACTATGAATTGGGGGTCGAACAAAGTAAACATGAAATTTGGGGAAGGTCATCTGCCTTAGAGTCAGGCGATGAGACCTTCCAAAACATTATCTGAATTACTCACAATTTTTCCTTTTTGACTGACAAGGGACGTGCCGCATTGGCCACAAAAAAAAACCCAGGGGGAACAAAATTTTTTTCCCGACGTTTTTTTCCTACGGTACTTAAGCTTTTTGTACGAGTGCCCATGGCTGGCATCCGGGACGTAACCGTACCCTACAGCCGCGAGGCGTGTAAATTTTTGGCCCACGATGCGATGGACATTGAAGAATTGTTGCCTGTTTTGTTTTTGTCCCCAAACAAAGGGACGACTCCAGGAACCCGCTCCCCATTTTAGAACACCCACCACCTGGGGCAAAAATGGGGCGTAGTTGCCTACATCGTATCTTCATCCTGTCATGCGTATCTTCTACAGTTACCCAAATCTCACGGGGTCACAATATCTTCTGGGGTGTGTAGATCCTTTTCAAGGGTTTTTAGTCCTTGCACCGGTGAAAATAAAACGGCTGGACTGTATCCCTGCAGTAAATTCTCACTTTTCTGCTCTTATTTCCACACCAAGACTATTGTCATGTAAGGCCAGAGTTTTCCCTAATGCATTGGGTTACGGGGGGGGGTTTTAGTTTTACAATTTAAAAAAAAAAAAAACCTTAATTTTTATTGCTTAAACCATTTCAGAAGAAAAAATTATATATTGTTCTCCTTTAACTTAAGTTTTTTAAAAAAAAAAGAAAAATATTAATAATGTTTGTAAAATTTTTTTAAAGGGTTCCCTGAGACTGAAAAATTATTGGGGAAGGGGTTTCCCCAAGGGGGAAAAAAGTTAGAAACGCTGGGGGTAGGCATCACCCACACAGTCGGGACCCCCCACGCCCCCCTTTCCCCGACTCCCACGACCCCACGCGGGATGGGCTAGGCCTGACGCCCACCCACATGACACCGGCGACGACACAAATGACTCAGCAAGTCGTGACTGGTCGCCCTCGAGAGTCTGAAATGTGAAGGGGGCCCCTTTTGGGGGTGGGGGGTATAAAAACGGGAAATTTTGGGGCAAGGCATCATTTTGGTCAGGCCGTACAAAGAGGTCTGCCGAGGCGTGGGACAGAGTTGATTTCCGTGACGTCAGAGCGAGTCCTACCTCCCTCTCAGTCTCTTGTACCCCTACTCTCGTCGCTATCCGCCCCGCGCTCGTTCAATACTTTTTTCTGCCTTGTGTACTTTCTAACTTATTTTTCCGTTTAACCCCAGTTATCATCTCTCCTCTCTACACCTCTCTTCTTTTCCTCACCGGGGGGGGGGAAACTCAGTTGGCTGTGAGCACTGACAGCAGACGCTTTTTCTGTCTCCTTCTTACTACGCCTCTATTCTAAATTTAAATCCAAAGCTGCTGTTGCGTTATATGTGCGCAAGAATCACTTGCTCTCGTGCCCACGCCCTTGAATCTTCCCGAATTTTTCTACCATCTGGACTTCGACTTTTCAGTGTACTCCTCTTACTAATTTTATCTGTTGCTGTATATCTCTCACCTAGCTCCTCTGCTATGTAAATTTCTTCGAACTACTTAACATCAAAAGTGGGAGGCACATCTCATCTCCTTTTCCTTTAGCAGAAATTTCCATTCATAGGACTTTTCAATGTTCCTCACAGCTTTGGCTATCTCTTCTTTCACTGACCAACCTGTGAAAAAAACAAAAAGCTAATTTTTAAAAATTTCTATCACTCCAAAGACCTCGAGCAGCTGTGCGGCACCCTCCCCTGTTCTGACCGCCTTGGAGACACCCCAACATTCTTGCTCTTTTCACTAACTACTGAACCCTTCTGCTTATTCTTTGAAACATATTCTCTCCGTGGGTTTTCCTCCGATCACAATCTTATTTCGTCCTCTGTCCTATCGCTCCGGTACCGTCTCGGGGACTCCACCTAAGCGGAGGTGCTGTCTGGCACTTCAACTCCGCTAGTGGGTAAGACCTAAGCAGTACTACTACTCTGATTTCCATGGAATGATTACTTGCTTCCATATCAAAGAACCCATCTCTTTTGTGCATGAGCGCATAACTGAGGTCATAGTCGGCATGGAGGCGTACATTCCACATACTTTCCTCTAATCCTATAAAGGCCGTCAACCTTGGTTTACTCTGGCTTGTTCTCATGCTGTCCGAGATAGAAGATGTGGCCTCACAACGGTAACCGTAAGCCTCCATCTCCCTGAAACTCATGCCCTTTATATTTTCGCCCGCAATTCATGCCAAATTTTTACTTCAACCTTACCAAAAACTCTTTCATTCATAGAAAATGTGAATCTTTCTGAATCAATTCCTCTCCGTGACTTCTGTGCATCTACTAATAACATCTCTAACACTTTTTCTTCTTTATCTTTCCCTCCTATGCTTCACCAGATGGCTCACACAGCTGTCTCATCTACTTCTAAAGCTTGAACTACTGTCTTCGCTCAACATTTGCTAAAAATTCCACTCTGGCGATGAAGGGCTTGTTCCTCCTTCTCCTCACACCCTCTGACTATATATGGCCTGTCATTAAGATCCTTCGAATGATGTTTTCTTTCCTTTGCCCTTTCTGGCTAGATCTCGAACGGCTTAAGGGCCCTGACGATCCTCCTATTGTTCTCAAAAACTGTGCTTCTGTGCTTTGCACCTGCCTGGTCAAACTTTTCACCCACAGTCTTTGTCTATCTACTTCCACCTTTCCTCTTGCTGGAAGTTTGCTCCTCCACCTGTTCCTTAAAGGTGACCGTTCTAATCCTTCAAACTAACCGTCCTATAGCTTTGAAAACTTACTGCCTTTTCTAAAGTTTTTGAATCTATACTTCAATAAGAAGATTCTTAAGCATATATCTGCTCACAGTCTTCTATCGGCTCGTCAGTACGGTTCCGTAAAGGGCGATCTACTGGCGATCTTCTAGCTTTTCCTAACTGAATCTTGGTCATCCTCCTTTAGGGGTTTCGGTGAAGCTTTTTGCTGGTTTTGCCCTGACATAGTCAAAAGGCTTTTGATTAGAGTCTGGCACAAAATCTTTAATTCCCAAACTACCCTCATTCGGTTTCTATCCTTCTTTCTGTAACCTTCAGTTTAGTTTTCCTTTCAAACCCCGTTTTCTATTGCAGCTACTGTAGACGGACATTGTTCTTCTCCTAATCTATCAATATTGGTGTTTCCCCAGGTTTTTGTCCTATCACCACTCTCTTTCTATTATTATTAAATGAATCTCTAAGTCTGAACTCAATGCCCTATCCCACTCCTACGCTGATGATTCTAACCCTGCATTTTTCCACAGTCCGTTTATTAGCGTCCAACTTAACGGACTAAGTGATTTCACGGAGAGATGCCACCGGAGCGCCTAACTTCTGATCTTCCTAGAATTTCTATTGGGCCCAAGCAAACCTTGTATTGTTTCAATGCCTCAAAAACCCAATTTCTTCAACCTATCTACTCGACAAAACCTAGCCAGATAACCTATCGCCCTCTTCTTCAATGACACTCAACTGTCTCCCTTCTTCTACAATGAACATTCTAGGACTTATCCTTTACTAAAAAGCTGAACTGAAAATCTCACATCTCATTCTCTTGCTAAAACAGCTTCTAGAAGTTAGGTGTGCTGTTGCGTCTGGCGTCCTTTTTTTCTCCCTCCCAATTGCTTCTCTCTAACAGGGAGCCTTATCCGCCATGTTGGAGTAGGTCTCACATTTTTAGGGAGGATCCACTCATCCGCTCTCTACGAGGGTTGAGTCAAAAGCTTTTTCGTCTCTCAACTCCTCTTCTCTGACTGACTGTCCTTCTCTTAAATCACGCGCCGCCAATGTTGCGTCTCTTGCTCTCTTCTACCGTTATTTTCCATGCTCAGTGCTCTTCTGAACTTGCTAACTGCATGCTATTCGGGTCCACTTAGGGCGGAAAAAAGGGCTTTCGCTTCACCTTAGTTGAGAGGTTTTTGAGAGGGGTCTGATCCTAAGCATTTTTTTTGTTGCCGCGGAATCCGAAAATCGTAGTTGGGTCCTCGTTAGCGGTAATTTTTTTGTCGCAATTTGCCAATTTGGCAATTTGGCAAATAAAATTGGCAATTACAAATTGCAGAATGCGAACTCAGACGTCGTGAGACCTCGTTTTGGACTCAAATTTGAAGCTTTTAAGAGTGCCAATAAATGTGTTATTGAGTACTCCGTTTGTGTATCTGTTTCGGATTACTGTCTATAAATGGAAATTAGAGATAAGTGGTCAAAAAAAAATGGGAAAAATATAAAAGGAATAATTTTTGGGCCTTAAGCCTTAGTTCTTTAATAATTAAAAACAAAATTTTAATTAGTAAAAAAAAGTAAATTACAAACAATTGTTCTTAGGACAATTTAATTAACGAATTTTGTGCAGGGTGTACAATTTTGCGTAGAAACAGGGTATATTCAACTGAAAATGCGTAGGATGAAGACCGTCAAATACTTCCTTCACCTAAGGTTTTTGGAAGCGAAAGAGCCTTTTTTTCGCGCCCGAAGTGACCCGCGTATTAATCCATAACACAAAATGTCAAACAACGAAACCGATCTCCTCTCGCGTATTTTTGAAATAAACAATTAGAACACCAAAACAAAATCCCTTACTTGCAGATGCGAAAGTCCGTTCACTAGTTGAAAAAAAATCGAATATCTAGTCGTCTACGCCATCGACGTCCTCATGCCCTATCTTCCTCGTCGTTGATGCACATCTTGGGGGAGCATCGTAAAGCTCCGAACGAAGGGTCCTGCAGCGTTTGACAGCGGCAGCGATTTGGTCGAGCAGTTCGTCTTGCATCCGCACTAATATGCTGCATCCCATCGCTGATACTTTGCGTGGCGGGGAGGCCAGGGTGGAGGGATAGGCCCCCCCCCCCCGGCCAGGTTTTGTCCGTAGCAGTACTTGGTCGGGTCACAGAGGGTCACCCCAACTCCTTCCCAGCCACCTCCCGACGAACTGCCTTAGCTGGGCTCGCATATGTGCTGGGTGGTGGCGTTGAACTGTCGGAGGGGCCAGTGCTGTTCCAACCTTCTTCTTCTGAGTGCCCGTCCACCTCTGCCTGCCGGCAGAGAGGCAGGTAATATCCGTAAATTCTGCTCCACGAATCGCACAGCACGTCCCCAGCTCTCTTCTTTGAGCAGCTACCAGGGCTTCGGAGTGTACCCAAAGCGTAGAGGGTTGCCTGGTCGGCCGCCTGGAACACAGGCCAAGCTTGCAACTTTGCTTTCCTGAAAGGGGCGCAAGTGGGTGTCGCAACCAGTCAGAGCTGGAAGGACGGATCACATCCGCGTGAGAGCCCAGTTCTCGTGGAGAGCTAACGTTGAAAGTCTCTTGCCAAGCTGGAGGCACTGTTGGGAAGGTTCTTGGGAAGTGCCCCTCGGAGGAGAGGAACGAGGGACGTCCAGTGTCCTGAGAAACTACGGTTGCCTCCACATCTTTGTCGAGCATGGAAATGATATGTCTTCTTAGTGTCCGCTTCCTCTTGTTCTGAAGCGCACTTGGCTCCTCCGGTCACAGAAGGTTGCCACGGCTTTGTCGCGCCACGGCGCAGACGACGAGTAAATCCCCATTAATGTTCTGGTTTGGGAGGCAATGCGAGAGGTCCTAGCATCTTGTTGCTTTTGGTGGACAAGATGTTAGCCATGGCCATTCAAGCTTTGATCCTCGCGCTGGCTTGGATTTCGATATCGTATACTCCCCTCGGGCTCGCTGTTCCCTCGTCTAGTCTTTGAGGTACGCGCCGATGTCGTACCTGTCAAAGACAAGGTGCAACTCCCCGTAGCCAACACCCATTGGGCAACCTCTGCAGGAGGGATCCAACCAGGTCCTAAAGTTGCTTGATGGCCGTAACGGGGTGCTGCTGAAGGATAGCCATCCCGTCGAGGACCAGCACGCGAGAGGATGAAGGGGTTTGCGAGGCCGTGGAAGACCGCCGCGTTCATCTTCTCCAGAACCCTGAGAAGGGCACTTTTTGTCGTGACCCGCGGGTGGCCTTTGTCGTCAAGAAGGGCAGCGGGAACAGGGAGAGCTCATAGTTTGGCGATGATGATGCGAAGTCCGACTGCTGTCGAGTTGGAGGTCGAGCAGCAGGCCGCCGAGTGAGGTCTGAGGATCCCGTGACAATCACCTGCTTCCTCCGAGTGAAACTTTTTGGCTTTCTGCCCACAGCGTTTTGAATGTATTGGTAGGCTGACGCTGCGGACCTCCCATGGACTTTTGCTGCGCAGTCCTGATCCTTCCCTCTTTCGCACTTCAAGAGAGCTTCCGTGCCTAGTCTCCTCGATTCATTGTCAGTGCGTCCACCATTTCTCTGGAACAACCTTGCGGGAAAGGACGGTGGTGAGTTGGGCTTTCCTCGCGAGTGAAGGGTTATGCTGGCGAATAAGACCATCAACCTCTTTTGGTCTCTCGGTGTGTCTTCTTCGTGACCGCTGGGCTGTCCTTGTGGTGCTTTTGATGCCGTAGCAAGAACTTTTCCGAATGATTTGGCCTTGATTGCCAAGAGTTCGTCTTGGATCAAGAGACGTGGTCCTCGTCGGGGATTTTTTTCGTGATCCCTACAGCCCACCGTCACCTTTCGAGTCCGGTTCATCTGTTCCAAGGCATCAGGTCCCACTTGGGCAGCATACTCCGAAACATCCTCCTTGGGCGTCCGAGGTCGAAGGACCACATCTCCGTTAGTTGCACCGCACATGACACAGCTATTTAAAAAAATATTGCCGAGACCTGGGAAGGAAATGTGCGATATAATAATGAATTTATTTTATTTACAGGGTTTTATAGCTATATTTTTCTAAAATTACTAGCCATGAAATTTTACATTTATTTGCGAAATTTCCATTAACGTATGTCATAGGAAATAGACCATGATGTGACAGTCAGAGAACAGTTAAACCATTTTCTTCTATAATCAGACGTAGTGCCTTTATGAGAACAGATACGCCAGAACATTTCATGACTTTTTTGATGTGAAATTTAGGCCAAAATTTTCTTTATATTTTTTTTTTTTCCATTTTTTTTCCACTTATCTCTAATTTCCATTATAGTTTCAGTAATGCTAACAGATACCAACCACGGAGTACTAAAAACATTTTATGCACTCTTATAATCCTTCATTGAGTCCAAACGAGGTCTCTACAACGTCTGTTTCTCATTCTGCAATTTTGTAATTGCCAATTTTATTGCCAAATTGCCAAATTGCAAATTGCGCCAAAAACTTTACCGCTAACGAAGTACCCAACTTAAAACGATTTTCGGATTCAACGGCACAAACGCTTGGATAAGACCCATCAAAATACTTCCTTCACCTATGTGGAAGCGATCGCCCTAAGTGCCCTACTATGCCTCCCCCACTCCCGCGGGGCCTCGCTGCACAAGCTTTCTACTCATTAATCATCCCTATTCTGTCCATCTTCTAATGCACAGAGTTATCAGTATCTTTCCCTTTCTCCCGTTCACTGGTAAACTCTGGAACTCTCTCCTGTTTCTATTTTTCCACTTCTATGACTTAAATTTTTTCAAAAGAAGAGTAACAGACACCTCCCGAACTAAATTGGCCTACCCCTCTGTTTTTATTTTATTCTCTTAACTGTCTTCTTTATAGGGACCTGGCACTAAGCGGGCTTTGTGTTACCCATTTTTTTGTGCCCTTGGGCCGTTTCTTTGTGGTGTAAAAAAAAAAAAAACAAAAAAAAAAAAAGTTTTGATAGAGAGAGAGAGAGAGAATTCTCTTTCAAGAGAGAAGAGAGACTTCTCTCTCAGAGGAGAGAGAGAGAAGAGACTCCTCTATCTCTCTCTCTCCTCTCTCTCTCTCTCTCTCTCTCTCTCTCCCTCTCTCTCTCTCTCTCTCTCTCTCTCTCTCTCTCTCTCTCTCTCTCTCTCTCTCGCCTATAACGCATGCTTTTCTGCCAGGTGTGCCCTTCTAA
>JACEEZ010004975.1:42500-50000 GCA_016584305.1 Chionoecetes opilio
ATTTTATACCCATATATATATACCATTAAAATTAAATACAAAATTTTATATATTACCCATATTATATAATTATACCTATATATATAACCTATATATATAATTTATACCTTATATAAATAATATACCATAAAATATATATATATATATATAATATACCATATATATTAAAATATATTATATATAATATATATTATAATTCCTATTATATAATATATACCATATTATAATATATTATATAATAAAATATAATATATATATATATAAATATATATATATTATATATAATAATTATAATTTAAAAAAACCTAAATATATATAAAATTATATACCATAATATATTAATAATTTTATAATATATATAACATATTAAAATAATATATATATTATAATATAATATTTATAATTTTATATACATATAATTTTATATTAATAAAATATAATATATAAAATATACATACCATATTAATATATATAATTCTTATAATATAAAATTATCCCATATAATATATACCTTATTATATTATTATACCTTTTTATATATATATATATAACCTTTTTATATACCTAAAAATATANGTTTTGTGGATCAAGTTTCTAAAGTGACTACAAATACAATTCAGCACAAGACTGCAAGCATGGTATCTATTTGAAGACCTCAAGCTTTTGCTTGAAGTTCAACAGAAGGCATACAAGGATGCAACAGAAATGCTGATGGCGGAAAATAACTAGCAGACTACGGCAATTGGAACAACGTAATCAAGAACTTGCTCACTCACTGGAGTTCACCCAAAAAGAGGTGGATACGCTGAAGATTGACAACAAGACTTTAACTGAAGAAGTTTCCAGCCTGAAAGAAAGAATTAACCAAGAAATCTGATGTGAAGAGAAAATGTACAAGATTAACGACGATTGGACTATCAAGAGGACTATTCCAGGCGTAACAACCTTCGCTTCGATGGTTTGGAAGAGAAGCCGAATGAATCCTGGGAGGAGACTCAAGACATGGTTCAAACGCCTGCTCAGTGACAAGCTGAACTTGGGAAAACAGTCCAGCTGGAACGAGCACACAGGGTGGGTCCCAGGCCATGATGGGTACCACTCGCCCGCGCACAGTTGTGGCTCGATTCACGAGTTTTACCGACCGTCAACTAACACTCTAGGAAACTCTTCAAAGCTAAAGAAACACTCATATATTCATCAATGAAGACTTGTGTGAAGCATCAGTTCAACTCCGGAAGGCTCAGCTACCTAACTTGAAGAAAGCAAGAAGCAGAAGGAAAAAATCGCCTACTTCAGCCACACAAGATGATAATACGCGAAAGGAGGGAACAACAATCGGACTCTACGAGGACAGACACAGACAAACGAGACCAGGCTGCGTCTGAGCTCAACTGCCGCCGCAGCTGAGGTGACCCAATCACCCTTCAAGTGAACGCCGAACAGGTAGATGAGGAACAGGGCAGTGGCCCGAGGCACAGACAAAGAAAAAAAATACAAAAGCGACAAAGTAAGTTCTTTTGACTTGTAATATTGTGTAGAATTCATCCCTTATAATGGCTTTTTTCCCTCATTTGGATGATAATGAAATTCTTGATTTGTTGAATGTAAGCTCATCATTAACTTTTAATGATTTTGATAAACTTAACTATCAATTTAATACTATTACGATTCAAGTAACGTAAACATTTCTGACCCTGAAACCCAACGTTTTAAATATTACATTGCCAAATTCAAATATTATAACCAAGTTGATTTTGATCAATTGTTAAACAGTAATTTTTGTCAACACTTATAATGTACAACAAAATAGTATCCTAATAATTTAGATAATTTTTACTTTATTCTGGTATTACTTCTAACAGCAAAACATAGATATAATGGCTTTACTGTGAGACACGACTTTCTAAGGATATCGAACATTTATATACTTTGAAAGGATATAATTATTACCAACAATAGGAACCATTATGGAGGAGGGGGTTGTATGTATGCAAGAAATTTTATTTCTGTTCATGTGTTGTAGAAGTTATGTAAGATGACGTGACAGTATAGAAAACATATCTTGAAGCTTTTTACCTAAGTAAACCCATTATTTTTGGGGTTATTTATCGAAGACCTAATGCAAGTATTCATTCATTTATTGAGATCTTTGATAAGATTCTCAGTGACATTGCAATAACTGGTAAAACATGTATTTTATTAGGAGACTTTAATGTTAATTTACCAACAGTTCACAGCTTAATAGTCAGATTATTCATTGATTTACTTGCAAGCTATGGTTATTATCTGTATAAATAAACCCACAAGAGTCTACAAAGAATAGTGCAACGATCATCGATCATGTGTGGACAATAATCTTGATATTATCTCAGGACTGGCATTCTATGACTGATGTAACTGACCACTTTGCTCCAATAATTCAGTGTAAAGGTAAGAGGGATAAAGGTAAAACCATTATGTTTTTCATACAGGGGACTACAAAAATGTGAATCAGGATCTTATATGTCGAGCTATGAAGGATACGTTTGATGATTTACACATAGATAACAACCAAACACAGCTTATAATACAGTTCAGATGCCATAACAAAGGTAGTTGATGAAAACATCCCTCTTAAGACAGTCAAGATTAAAGAGAAACAAGTCAATAAGCCATGGGTCACAGCAGAACTTCTAGGAACATTAAGGAAAGGCACAAATTGTACAAGAATTTTTAAAACGTCCGTTATCATTTGGCGTTCAGTATAGAGAATTAGAAAATAAGGTAAACAACATGTTAAAGGATGAAACCATCATTTATTATACACTAACTTCAAAAATAGCGCAGGTAATCCCAAAAAACATGGCAACTAATCAATGACGTTATAAATGGAGAATGATAAAAAAATTTGTGGAATATATGCATATCAAACAATTGCTAAAGTTAATGAATTCCCCAGGTTATTAGTGTTATATTAACAACTCTTCTCAAATTACTTGGGGGGGTTGTGTTGTATTATCTAATCAGCTTACCGCATGTAATTATTTCTCCTGTATTATTTGCAAGCACCCTTACCAAGACTTTATACTGTTTGGACACATCATCAGAAGAAGTAAGTTCATAATAAATCTTAAAAGATTCAGCACCGGGATAGATGGTATTCATGTTCAGGTCATTAAAAAAACTGCAAACCACTTTGGCTCTATTATCTCAAAAGTAATTAATCTATCTTTTCGTTCAGGTATCTTCCAGAGAAACTAAAAATAGCTAAGGTTCCTCTTTTTTTATAACGTTACATAAGGGCGGCCAAATAGATGATGTGTCTAACTATCGGGGCCTTATTTCAATACTCCCTAGCTCTAAGTAACATAATGAACGAGTATGTATGACAGGACTGTATGATTCTCTCACTAGGAATAAATCCTTAACAGATAAGGCAGTTTGGTTTTAGAAACAGAATGTATCTCCCAAATTAGCAATTACAAATTAATGGATAATGTATTGCAGGCAGTTAGGTTGTAAGTAAAATATATAATTACGTTTTTTGGATTTGAAAAAAAGGCTTTGATTACATTGAATCATGAAGTTTTGATAAAGTTAAATTACAGCTTACGTGTATAAGGGAGTTCTGTCTGAATTGGTTTATGAGTTACCTATGCAAAAGAAAAGAAGAAAACAACACACTGTCTGTGATATAAAATAAGCTCAGGGATTGCAGACTTAAAACTGGAGGTTCCACAAGGTTCAACATTGTGGTCCCGTTTGTTATTTTGATATATATCAATGATATTATCAATTCTTCAAATTTACTGAAATTTATTATTTTGCCGACGACACTAACATGACATATTCTTCAGCAGATTTAGATTTTTTAACGAGAACATTAAATTTTGGAGTTAGAGTCTGTTTCATCCTGGTATCAAGCAAATGGTTAAACTCTAAATATTGCGGGGGAGAAAAACAAATTATGATATTGGCTGGCAACCAAAGTCTGGTGACAGTAATATAAATATTGAGATGTGCGGGGAAGTAATACTAAGATCAAATCATGTTAAAAATACCTAGGTGTCTGTATAGACCAAAAACAATAGTTGGAAGGATCATATAGATTATTTACATAATTAAAACTCGCCTAGATCATCAGGCATTACTGCATAAAGTAGAGCAATTTTATCCACCTGAACATTACTAACCTATTTATTACACGTTGATTTAGCCTTATTACCTTTATTGAAATGTTGTTGGGGCTTTATAATGGCGAATATATAACAAACAAATTAACCGCTTGCAGTTTGCTCAAAAAAAGGATAATTAGAAACACTAGGCAAAGTTAGTTATCATGCAAACACACAGCTCCGCTATTAAAAGCTTTTAAAAATTCTTAAAATAAATGGATATTTATGTACTAGAATGTCTAAAATTCCTTCATGACAAATTTCATATCTTGCATTTGCTCACTAAGACTCGGCTTTTCAAATACTAAACTTAAACACAAGAAATAGTCATCAAAATTAGAACCACCTTTTCCAATTACTGAAATCTTCATAAAAGATTTGTCATTTATTTCGGATGCAAATGAAATGGAAGAAACTCCAGAGCACCTTACAAAATAGTGTTAATAAGAATACATTTAAAATAATATACAAAGAACTATATAGTAATAGTATGATCTATACATTTGAGTGTATGTCATTTTTTGTTCTCAGTAGAATGTATTTTTTTCATTAGATATTATGAGTGAGTTTCTGTGGGTTTGTATGTTGGAAAAGTCTTGATATTGTTTAGGTATGTATGCCTATGTAAATATGATAAAAAGGTTATGTCGGGAAATATAATACGTAATATGTTGTCCATGCAAGGCATTTTATAGCTATACATACCAAGGGGCTGTCAAAAATGTTTATAACGGGCCCAGCCATGTTATATACCATGTATATTATGATAGCTTTGTATATATTATATGGCTAATAAACTACATGAATTTGAATTGAGAAGAGAGCAGATGGAGCAGAGCTGAGAGCGAGAGCGTAGCTGTGGTGTGTGTGTGTGTGTGTGTGTGGGTGTGTGTGTGTGTCTATCTGGTGTGTTTCCACAGTGCCTGTGCAATACCAATAACCTGACCGTGACCTGGTTGTCGTTTGTGATTTGCTAAACATGTTAATGAACTTCTCCCTGTGGTGCGTCTGTCATGCATACACACGTACAATATTACTGATTCTGCAAGTCTACACTGCACGGAAGGGAGTTTCCGAAGTGCCTCTACGCGCACTTTCACGTCGTGATATTTCTTCCTTCCGGGAACAATAATTGAAAAAAAAGGAATCAACAAAATGGCGTTGGCTCATATTTCCATCCCTCTTCACTATAAATCCCAGAGAGAATTCGAGGTAGTTCATTTCCAGAATTGATATTTATTAGTACCTTACCACTTTCCCACTATTCTTTCGCAGAGTTCTCTCCCCTGGCATTCATATTCAAAGCATTTACTTCTTTATCTTGATTTCTTACGTTACAAACTCTGTTTCCCGACACTGATAAGCCATCGGACTTTCCTCGTGTATGAAGCCATTTCCCTGGACTCCACAATTCCAGCGGCACAGCAAAGCCGCTCCACATTCTTAAAATGCTTCTGACCACACGGCATTAAAATCTGCTTATTTCTGGAAAAACTACGAGTGGACGCGCTTGAAATTGCGATTAAATTCTCCAAAACAACAACTGAGTTTCCATGGCATGAAATCAACTGCAAAGCCTCCTCTTATAATACTTCTCGTCCTGTCTTTTGGGAAGAAAAGGAACTGAACACAGTCTTGCAAGTTGGGAATTGCTAACGGTTGGTATTCAATGAAACACAAGGACAGTAACGATAAACAAACCAATAAGACTGTGTGAGGCGTCTGAATAACAAAATCACACACACACACACACACCACCACACACACACACACACACCACACACACCATACACACACCACACACACACACACACATACACACACACACACACACACACACACACACTTGTACTCCGTGGTGTAAGGGAAGCTTAGCTCGGTTCACAACGGAAGTCCCGGGTTCCGATCTCGGGCGGTAGGCGGAAACAGTGGTGTAGTTTCCTTAAAACCCCCGGAGCCCCGTCCACCCAGCAGTGAATGGTTACGGGTTGTTAGCCGGGGTTTGTGACCTGCTTCTCCGGGCGACGGTGCTGGGCTTCGGCAAACACAAAGCATAAGGATGAATGGTAAAAAGTTGATTATGAGACGGAGGGCCACACGAGCTTTGCTCTGGCCCCTGTAAAATACAACCTAGATGAATACAACTAGACTGAATACAACTAGGATGAATACAACTAGGATGAATACACACACACACACACACACACCCCACACACACACACAACACACACACAACACCACAACACACACACACACCACACACACACACACACCACACACACGACACACACACACACCCACACACCACACACACACACACACACAAACAACACACACACCCACACACACACACACACAACCACACACACACACACACACACACACACACCACACACACACACACACACACACAACACACACCACACACACACACCCACACACACCAACACACCACACACACACACACACACACACACACACAACACACACACACACATCCGAGTAATTTCACCCTTACTTAAAATTCCCCTAGAATACAACTCATTGGAAAGTTACTAAATAAAAACATTATGGGGCACGACTAAGTATCTTCCTCGTTATAGCTTTCCTACTAAGCTGATGGTGTTGTCCCTCTGTCTCAGTAAGTCTTGTTTTCTGCCCTAATACTCATTACTGTGTCCTTCCTATGCGATTCAACCTGAGACATGGCGGCCAACGTGTTGATGACCGCTGCTGATTCCCCCTGGGCGAGCAGCTGACCAATGGTGAGTGAGGGGGCAGGTTAATGGGGGTAAAGGGACGGAGGAAGGGGCGGTGCATAGGGCAAAGCGGATCAGGAAGTAGGTGGTGGGTCTTTGGGCCTGAAAACCAGGGAAGGGAGGGAAGGCAAGGAGATAAAGGGGAAATAAGTGGTCTTGTTTTTTTACAATGGAAGAGATAAACAAGAAAGGAGGAGCAAAGATAATGATAAGTAAACAAGGAAAAGGAAAAAGAATAACGAATAGGTATAAAAATATGTGTGAATGAAAGTAGACAAATGAAAGCAAAATTATTATTTACACAAGGTAACAAACATTTCTATTTGTGCGTATTATATTTCTGCATCAGTATTTTCTCAACAGTGTAAAATAACTAGTCTGCTGCTCCTTAATAAATGGATCTGACATAAACTAAAACACAAACAGTTCGGCATTCCACAAGTTGGTTTAGTCGCTATTGACTTTTAATAGGTTATACTTCTTTAGAATTACTGTTAAAAGGAAGGACGAAGGATATATATTTTCTGAGAAATTATGTAACTAGAATCGTATACAAAATTTAACAACTAAGCATTTCACATTTTGGA
>JACEEZ010004975.1:57500-62500 GCA_016584305.1 Chionoecetes opilio
GCGGGTTGCATGCTGTCCTGACTGCCGTGTGGCAATCAGGTACCATTCCTCCTGACTGGAAAAGGGGGCTGGTCGTCCCTATCTGGAAAGGGAAAGGGGACCGTCAGGACTGCAACAATTACCGCGGTATTACACTGCTCAGCGTACCAGGCAAGGTGCTTGCCCATCTATTGCTGACACAAATTCGCAGTCATCTGGTGAAGCATCAGAGACCTCAGCAGTCTGGGTTCACGCCTGGTAAGTCAACAACGGACCGTATCCTAGCGCTTCGTGTCCTGGTGGAACGCCGACGTGAGTTTCGACAGGGATGCTTGCAGCCTATGTTGATCTCAAGAAGGCGTTTGACTCAGTGCATCGTGAGTCACTCTGGGATCTTCTGCGACTTCGAGGGATTCCTGCAAGGACTATTGGTTTGATAACTGGTCTGTATTCTGGGACTGAGAGTGCTGTGAAGTGTGGGGCAGGTGTATCCAGCTTCTTTCCTGTGAATACAGGAGTGAGGCAAGGGTGCGTCCTTGCCCCATCACTTTTCAACGCTTGTATGGACTGGGTATTGGACAAGGTTGTAGATCAAAGTGATAGTGGAGCATCCGTCGGCAACACCAAGATCACTGATCTTGTTTTTGCCGATGATGCAGTAATCTTTGCTGAGTCGCTGGAGGTCCTGGTGATGGCTCTCGAGGCGCTGCACGAGGAGGCAAAGCCTTTGGGACTTGAGGTCTCCTGGCTCAAGACCAAGGTCCAGGTGTTTGGAGACTTACTAGATGAAGCAGTACAGTCTGTTCATGCGTGTGGCGAGGACATTGAGATCTTGGAAAGTTTTACATACCTTGGTAGCGCAGTCCATAATGACGGCGGGTCACGTCAAGAAGCCTTACGGCGGATTGGCATAGCCCACGGTGTTATGGACTGGCTCAGCGGGAGTATTTGGCGTTGTCGGTACCTGTGCAGGAGGACAAAGATCCGGATCTTCAAGTCGCTTGTGATCCCTGTCTTACTCTATGGTTGTGAGACATGGACACTAAATAGTGACTTGAAGAAACGAATCAATGCCTTTGGTAATAAGTGTCTTCGCAGAATAATGGGGTATCGCTGGGATGATTACGTGTCAAATCAGCGATTGCACCGTGAGACTGAATGGAGGCCTATTACCTGCATAGTCCGTCAGCGCCAACTTCGGCTATATGGGCATGTGGCACGCTACCCTAAAACTGATCCTTCCCATCGGGTTGTATCTGTAAGAGACAATCCGGCGTCGAGGAGGCCAAGGGGGCGCCCACAAGGCTCGTGGCTGGGGCAAGTTGATGTTTCTTGTCGAGAGCTGCTTGGTATGGGAAAGGAGCCTGCATGGGAACTCGCGCGAGGTGACCCCCGGGAGTGGCGTCGTAGGGTGGGCGGGGCGAAGCGCCCCCCGGCGTATGCCCCCAATGATTGATTGAGGGTGGTGGACTGGTGGTGTTAGGTAGTGGTGGTGGTGGTGGTGGTGTAAACTGTGTAGAGGCACGCTAGGGGGGAATGCAGAATTTTTCCTCCTCCTCTCTTTATCCTTATATCTCTTTCTCCTCCACTAATTATATCCATTTTCTTATCTTTCCCTTCTTCCTCCTACTCCTAATTTTTCTCTATGTTTCTCCTTTCCTCTCTTTTCTTACTCCCTCTCGACTCTGTTTACCAGGACTCATTCTTTCATATTCCCCTCTTTGCCTTAAAGTAATCGTCCAGACCCATTTTTTTTTGTCTAATTATGTTGAATTAACATTATGTTGAACACACATTCAAAACACCTAATCCACCAAAAATAATTGATTTCCAGGCCTTATTTCCGTAAAAACACTTTTGTAAAAAGCGCGCGAAAAAAAATATATTCCCTCCAACAGGGCTACGAATGTTATTGATGACGTCAGAGGAGGAACGCTCCAATGTAAACATCTGTCTGACACCTGTCGGCAAATGTTATGATGAGCGATTGTACTTCGGTGTCAGACAGTGAATTTGTCGCTGTGACAGATCTAGAGTACGATGCTTAATCTGAGACCGAAATAAATGACGCTTCTCGCGTATTCTATGAGGAAAACGAACCTCAGACCAGAATACGAGGCGGACGAACAGATGTTAGCGGCAACAACAACCCCTTACACACAAAATCCCTTACACACAACAACCCCCTTACACACAACAACCCCTTACACACAACAACCCCCTTACACACAACAACCCCTTAAACACAACAACCCCTTAAACACAACAACCACCTTACACACAACAACCCCTTACACACAACAACCCCCTTACACACACAACAACCCCATACACACAACAACCCCTTACACACAACAACCCCTTACACACAACCCCTTGCACACAACAGCCCCTTATACACACAACAACCCCTTACATACAACCCCCCCTTACACACAACAACCCCTTACACACAACAACCCCTTACACACAACAACCCCTTACACACATCGGTGTATCCCCAATGCGGCCGCGGGCCCCATGCGGCCGCCTACGGCAATATAAGTAACTTTTAGGGGGTTATAGTGAGGTTAGGTTAGTAACTTTTAGGGGGCTATGGTAGGGTTAGGTTAGTAGCTTTTAGGGGTTATAGTGAGGTTAGGTTAGTAACTTTTAGGGGTTATAGTGAGGTAAGGTTAGTAACTTTTAGGGGGTTATAGCGAGACCACCGAGAGACAAGGCCTGGTGGATCGCCCGTGACGTCACACCATAAGGATCTCACCCGCTCCGCTCCCCGTACAAGTTTACCTACCTAATATGATGTTTATCAGTATAAAGATATACTGTTATCTTCGGAAATGTTTGTTCTATAATATTATCAAATAAAAAACCGTAAAACACACAAAGAAAATGCCATTATGAGACTTTCAAGAAATATGCATTAACTTAAACTCTTCGCCATTTAATATTTTGCGCGCAAACATTTTACATGGAGAATATCAATAGAAGCGGAGTTTAATTAGCTTTCCATTGATATATTTTGTTTAGTGATAAATGAATTAGCGGCATGCATAAATTAGCGTTAACTAAATATAAAAATCATGAAATCGGGTAATTTCCTACCTAATATTGTTTATCAGTATAAAATATATACTGTTATTTTCGGAATGTTTGTTCTATAATATTATCAAATAAAAAACCGTAAAACACATTAAAGAAATGCCATTATGAGACTTTCAAGAATATGCATGAACTTAAACTTTTCGCCATTTAATATTTTGTGGAAAAACTTTTTACATGGAGAATATCAATAGAGCGGAATTTAATTAGCTTTCCATTGATATATTTCCTTTTCTGATAAATAATTAGAACTATGCATAAATTACCGTTAACTAAATAAATAACATCATGAAATCGGGTAATTTCCCAGATTTCATGATGTTATTTATTTAGTTAACGCTAATTTATGCATGGTTCTAATTAATTTATCAGAAAGGAAATATATCAATGGAAAGCTAATTAAATCCCGCTTCTATTGATATTCTCCATGTAAAAAGTTTTTTCACAAAATATTAAATGGCGAAAAGTTTAAGTTCATGCATATTTCTTGAAAGTCTCATAATGGCATTTCTTTAGTGTGTTTTACGGTTTTTTTATTTGATAATATTATACAACAAACATTTCCGAAGATAACAGTATATATTTTATACTGATAAACATATATTAGGTAGGAAATTATACGATTTCATGATTTTTTATATCTAGTTAACGCTAATTTATGCATGCCGCTAATTCATTTATCACTAAACGAAATATATCAATGGAAAGCTAATTAAACTCCGCTTCTATTGATATTCTCCATGTAAAATGTTTGCGAGCAAAATATTAAATGGCGAAGAGTTTAAGTTAATGCATATTTCTTGAAAGTCTCATAATGGCCTTTTCTTTGTGTGTTTTACGGTTTTTTATTTGATAATATTATAGAACAAACATTTCCGAAGATAACAGTATATCTTTTATGCTGATAAACATTATATTAGGTAGGTAAACTTGTACGGGGAGCGGAGCGGGTGAGATCCTTATGGTGTGACGTCACGGGCGATCCACCAGGCCTTATCATCTCGGTGGCCACGGTTATAGTGAGGTTAGGCTAGTAACTTATAGTGAGGTTAGGTTAGTAACTTTTAGGGGTTATAGTGAGGTTTGGTTAGTAACTCATAGTGAGGTTAGGTTAGGAACTTTTAGGGGGTTATAGTGAGGTTAGGTTAGGTTAGGTTAGTAATTTTTAGGGGTTATAGTGAGGTTAGGTTAGTAACTTATGACATATCTTATGTTTAACATATAGTTATATATGTTAAACATAACGTACAATAAACATATACGTATAACAATAGTTTGCTCCGCGCGACTGCCCTCTATATATGTGGATCATACGGGCGGCCGCATAGGGTGGTGACCCACACAACAACCCCTTACGCACAACAACCCCTTACACACAACAACCCCTTACACACAACAACCCCTTACACACAACAACCCCTGACACACAACAACCCCTTACACACACAACCCCTTACACACATCAACCCCCTTACACACAACAACCCCTTACACACAACAACCCCTTACACACAACAACCCCTTACACACAACAACCCCCTTACACACAGCAATTGGTGGTAGTGATGGTGGTGACACACAGCAACACAACAGCATCAGGTGAGTGTGTGTGGTGAGTGTGTGTGTGTGTGTGTGTGTGTGTGTGTGTGTGTGTGTGTGTGTGTGTGTGTGTGTGTGTGTGTGTGTGTGTGTGGTGTATGTGTGTGGTGTGTGTGGTTTGGTGTGTGCGTGTGCGTGTGTGTGTGTGTGTGTGTGTGGTGAGTGTATCACAACAAATCCTTGCCAATTTCAACTTTCCGTTCCAATCTGCCCTAGTCCGCCGCACTAATCTTTTCAACACATTTAACGTTGTCGTATCCGTCGGAAACGTGTGCAAACTTTTCTCGCAAGGCACAGCTGTCTTGCTGCACCCATAAAGGATG
>JACEEZ010004975.1:65000-101838 GCA_016584305.1 Chionoecetes opilio
GTTGTAGTGCAAATGTCCCGGTAGACCGCACGTTATAGTAGCATCACTTGTCCTTCCCTCCCTCCTCTTCCCTCTTTACTTCACCATTACTAATCATCAAAACAACGGCCCTCTCTCCTCCTCTCATGACACCTCCATCCCCTTCCCGCACCTCTCCAGTCCTCAGCTCCCCCTCCTTCCCCCACCTCTTCCGCCGCCCTCCCCAGTCAGCTCATATGTTGCTGGTCCCGTCCTCACCTCGTTGCTCACAGTTAGCCTTCAGCCTTCCAACACCTCCATGGCTCGCTCCAAATCCCTAGTGTGGTCGAAGTGTCCCGTTATATGAGATGTACAATGGCTGCTTGTATTGTTGTAGCACCTCGCCATGGTAAACTTACTCTGTCTGTCTGTCTGTCTGTCTGTCTGTCCTGTATATCTGTATGTTCTGTTTGTCTGTCTGCCTGTTCTATTTATATGTCCTGTCTGTCTGTCTGTCATGTCTGTATGCTATGTCTGTCTGTATATGTCTGTCTGCATCTGTCTGTCTATTCTGTATGTATGTTATGTATTTCTGTCCTGTCCGTCTGTGTCTGCCTGTCTATCAGGATTCTCTCTCTCTCTCTCTCTCTCTCTCTCTCTCTCTCTCTCTCTTCTCCTCTCTCTCTCTCTCTCTCTCTCTCTCCTCTCTCTCTCTCTCTCTCTCTCTCTCTCTCTCTCTCTCTCTCTTTTTTTTCTTTTTTTTTTTTTTTCTTTTTTTTTTAAACATACATATAACTAAAGCCCAAAGGTGCACTGTCGTGTGCTACCTATCTTAAGGGCAATATACACATAAATATAAAGACCTAAAAACTAACATTATAAACATTTATGTATCACTAAAGTGTTTGTTGAGGCACTGTTGCTGTCACTAGTGTCACAGTATCACTAGCCTCAGCGGGGTGGGCTTCAACAGCCTCCACCGATTGGCCGCCAACTTTACACTTTGTGTGTTCATCTCCTGGATGTGAGGGACAGCGGCCGTGAAAATGTTCCACATCCTGGAGACGCGGCCCACAAAGGTGCGTTGGTGCTGGCTGGCACGGGAACGCGGCACCTCCACTGCATCACTACTGGTAAGCACCGTTCTCGTGCTCCGTGTGGCGACTCTCGGAGGCTGTCGTAACCCAGCCAGGTGTGGCACTCCCTGCACCTGTGCCTTGTGGAATACCACAAGCGCCGCGACATCCCTGCGGTGTTCCAGTGAGTCGAGAGGACTCACCGGCTCGAACAGGGCTGGTGGGTCTGGGGGGTCTGGGGGGTCTGCAGCATCCACCAGTCGCAGGGCTCGACGCTGGATGCTGTCCAGCCTCCGAGTGTGCGAGGCTGCGCACGACATCCAGGAGAGGGCGGCGTACTCTAAGTAAGGCCGTATCTGGGCCTTATAGAGCAAGAGCTTCCCTCCCCTGTCGAGGAATCTGGCTACCCTTCGCAGTGCAGAGACCCTGTGAGAGGCCTTTTTTGCAATGTGTTTGATGTGGCCGTCAAACCTTAGCTCTCGGTCCACCTCTACTCCCAGAACCTTGACGGCTTCCTGGAGTGGGAGAGGAACGCCACCAAACCGCAGCCTCCCTTCCACTGCAGGCCCGGCAGTGGGGGACCGAGAAACCACCATTGCCTGTGTCTTCTCCGGAGCAAAGTTCACCTGCCAACGTGTACCCCACTCCTGTATAACACTCAGCTGCTGATTGACCTCATCAGCAGCACGCCCACTGTCATGTCGCGGGTAGGAGCAGGAGAGAGTACAGTCATCAGCGTAAGCCGAGACTGCTGGCAGCTGCTGGAGAAGATCGTCCACGTAGATGTTCCACAGGACTGGCCCCAGCACAGAGCCCTGTGGAACTGATGCTTCCACTGGCAGGGACTCAGAGGCCTGCCCGTTAACGACGACCTGGAGGGTTCTTCCCTGCAGGTAGTCCCCCAGGAGCAGCAGGAGGTCACCCTGGATGCCTTTTGCTCGGAGTTTTTCGAGAAGGCCTCCGTGCCACACCCTGTCAAAGGCACCCGCTATGTCAAGGGCCACCACGATAGTGTCCTGGCCGTCATCCTTTCTCTCTCCTCTCTCTCTCTCTCTCTCTCTCTCTCTCTCTCTCTCTCTCTCTCTCCTCTCTCTCTCTCTCTCTCTCTCTCTCTCTCTCTCTCTCTCTCTCTCTCTCTCTCTCTCTCTCTCTCTCTCTCTCTCTATGACCTCTTAACCCGATGGGAAGGATGGGTTTCAGGGTAGCGTGCCACATGCCCATATAGCCGGAGTTGGCGCTGACGGACTATGCAGACAATAGGCCTCGATTCAGTTTCACGGTGCAATCGCTGATTTGACACGTAATCGAAACCCCATAATTCTGCGAAGACACTTATTACCAAACGCATCGATTCGTCTCTTCAAGTCGCTATTTAGTGTATGTCTCACAACCATAGAGTAAGACAGGGATCACAAGCGACTTGAAGATCCGGATCTTTGTCCTCCTACAAAGGTACCGACAACGCCAAATATTCCTGCTGAGCAAATCCATAAGACCGTGGGCTATGCCAATCCGCCGTAAGACTTCTTGACGTGACCCGCCGTCATTATGGACTGCGCTACCAAGGTATGTAAAACATTCCAAGATCTCAATGTCCTCGCCGCACACATGAACAGACTGTACTGTTTCATCTAGTAAGCCTCCTAACACCTCAACCTTGGTCTTAAGCCAGGAAACCTCAAGTCCCAAAGAGTTTGCCTCCTGGTGCAGCGCCTCAAGAGCCATCACCAGAACCTCCAGCGACTCAGCAATGATTACTGCATCATCTGCAAAAACAAGATCAGTGATCTTGGTGTTGCCGAGGGATGTTCCACAATCACTTTGATCTACAGCTTTGCCCAATACCTCGGTCCATACAAGTGTTGAAAAGTGATGGGACAAGGACGCACCCTTGCCTCACTCTTGTATTAACAGGAAAGAAGCTGGATACACATCCACAACTCTTCACAGCACTCTCAGTCCCAGAATACAGACCAGTCATCAAACCAATAGTCCTTGCAGGAATCCCGCGAAGTCGCAGAAGATCCCAAAGTGACTCACGATGCACTGAGTCAAACGCCTTCTTGAGATCAACATAGGCTGCAAGCATCCCTGTCGAAACTCACGTTGGCGTTCCACCAGGACACGAAGCGCTAGTATACGGTCCGTTGTTGATTTACCTGGCGTGAACCCAGACTGCTGAGGTCTCTGATGCTTCAGCAGATGACTGCGGATCCGTGTCAGCAATAGATGGGCAAGCTCCTTGCCTGGCACGCTGAGCAGTGTAATACCGCAGTAATTGTTGCAGTCCTGACGGTCCCCTTTCCCTTGCGAGATAGGGACGACCAGCCCCCTTTTCCAGTCAGGAGAAATGGTACCTGATTGCCACACGGCAGTCAGGACAACATGCAACCCGCGAATCATGGCCTCACCCCCAGCTTTGAGGAGCTCCGCACTGATATTACAAACACCAGCTGCCTTTCCACCCCTCAGATTGCTACAGCCTCCTGATTCGTAAGAGGGTGCGGTTTCGTCAATCGGCCCCGGATTCGCATCCACCTGGCCTGACCCGGGTTTCAAGCGCCTCAGTCTCTCTCTCTCTCTCTTCTCTCTCTCTCTCTCTCTCTCTCTCTCTCTCTCTCTCTCTCTCTCTCTCTCTCTCTCTCTCTCTCTCTCCGCTCTCTCTCTCTCTCTCTCTCTCTCTCTCTCTCTGATTTGCACTACACATAAGAACTGTGATAAACATACAGTATTTCAATCAAGGAAATGAGATGAGCAGAGCGATAATGAACAAAAAGCGAAGGACATCGCGAGGAAGAGTACACTGAGTATAACACAAATACTCCAGCCGAAGGCAATGGAATTTTTGAAAGTTAATGAAGTAGTTTCAAGTAGAAAAGCTTACATTTATTTTCTTTAAATCTGTCTGTTTATTTTAAATCAGTCTGTTTGTTTTGTTTAAATCTGTCTATTTCTGTCTGTCTGTTTGTCGGTCGGTATGTCTGTTCTTTTTGTCTGTTCTTTGTCTGTCTCTATATTTTTTGTCTGTCTCTGTATGTGTACCTTTTTAAAAGGTTGAACGAGAGAAAAGAGAGAGAGAGAGAGAGAGAGAGAGAGAGAGAGAGAGAGAGAGAGAGAGAGAGAGAGAGGAGAGAGAGAGAGAGAGAGAGAGAGAGAGAGAGAGAGAGAGAGAGAGAGAGAGAGAGAGAGAGAGAGAGAGAGAGAGAGAGAGAGAGAGAGAGAGAGAGAGAGAGAGAGAGAGAGAGAGAGAGAGAGAGAGAGAGCGAGAGAGAGAGAGAAAAAATATAGAAGAAAAACCTAACAGATAGAGAGCGGAACAGACAGGTATACACACAAAGTTACTAAGGAGGCATTCATCCCTGGGAAATAGTATCGGCTTATCGAGTCCCGAGTCACCTCTCGAACTCAGTAAAAGTCATCATTAATTGGGTTTATACCGTCATGGGGACCCGAGGCTAGACCAGGCCCAGGCTTATAATAAGGCTATGGGATTCCCATAAGTCTCGACATAACATAAATTCACCCATAAGATCTCCATAGCTATGGAGAGATGATGTGATGTGATGTGATGTGATGATACAAGGGAACTGTAACTCGTAAATGCCAGTGTTCGCTGGCATTTTTAACTCACAGGTTGATGAGAAGTTGGTCTACTGTTAAAAAAAATCTGGGCTTATTCCACTGCACTTAAAACACAAAAGTATAATACTAAGAAAGATTTTCTTCTATATGTATATTGTATAGAAACCTGATTATGCAAAACATGTATATAACCAAATAACCAAGGAGGTTATAGTTGAGGAGGCGATGAAAATGTTACCCTATGATATTATATAGTCAATAACGAATGTCTAGAATTTAACTATACCTAGGCAGTCATATTTTCCTCTTACTTTTGTGTATCAATTAGATAATCAATCATCAATCATTGGGGGCTTACGCCGGGGGGCGCGTCGCCTCGCCCATCCTACGACGCCACTCCCGGGGGTCACCACGCGCGAGTCCCCATGCATGCTCCTTTCCCATACCAAGTAGCTCTCGACAAGAAACATCAACTTGCCCCAGCCACGAGCCTTGTGGGCGCCCCCTTGGCCTCCTCCACGCCGGATTGTCTCTTACAGATACAACCCGATGGGAAGGATGGGTTTCAGGGTAGCGTGCCACATGCCCATATAGCCGGAGGTGGCGCTGACGGACTATGCAGACAATAGGCCTCGATTCAGTTTCACGGTGCAATCGCTGATTTGACACGTAATCGATACCCCATAATTCTGCGAAGACACTTATTACCAAACGCATCGATTCGTCTCTTCAAGTCGCTATTTAGTGTATGTCTCACAACCATAGAGTAAGACAGGGATCACAAGCGACTTGAAGATCCGGATCTTTGTCCTCCTACAAAGGTACCGACAACGCCAAATATTCCTGCTGAGCAAATCCATAAGACCTTGGGCTATGCCAATCCGCCGTAAGACTTCTTGACGTGACCCGCCGTCATTATGGACTGCGCTAACAAGGTATGTAAAACTTTCCAAGATCTCAATGTCCTCGCCGCACACATGAACAGACTGTACTGTTTCATCTAGTAAGCCTCCTAACACCTCAACCTTGGTCTTAAGCCAGGAAACCTCAAGTCCCAAAGAATTTGCCTCCTGGTGCAGCGCCTCAAGAGCCATCACCAGAACCTCCAGCGACTCAGCAATGATTACTGCATCATCTGCAAAAACAAGATCAGTGATCTTGGTGTTGCCGAGGGATGTTCCACAATCACTTTGATCTACAGCTTTGCCCAATACCTCGGTCCATACAAGTGTTGAAAAGTGATGGGGCAAGGACGCACCCTTGCCTCACTCCTGTATTAACAGGAAAGAAGCTGGATACACATCCACAACTCTTCACAGCACTCTCAGTCCCAGAATACAGACCAGTCATCAAACCAATAGTCCTTGCAGGAATCCCGCGAAGTCGCAGAAGATCCCAAAGTGTCTCACGATGCACTGAGTCAAACGCCTTCTTGAGATCAACATAGGCTGCAAGCATCCCTGTCGAAACTCACGTCGGCGTTCCACCAGGACACGAAGCGCTAGTATACGGTCCGTTGTTGATTTACCTGGCGTGAACCCAGACTGCTGAGGTCTCTGATGCTTCAGCAGATGACTGCGGATCCGTGTCAGCAATAGATGGGCAAGCTCCTTGCCTGGCACGCTGAGCAGTGTAATACCGCAGTAATTGTTGCAGTCCTGACGGTCCCCTTTCCCTTGCGAGATAGGGACGACCAGCCCCCTTTTCCAGTCAGGAGGAATGGTACCTGATTGCCACACGGCAGTCAGGACAGCATGCAACCCGCGAATCATGGCCTCACCCCCAGCTGTGAGGAGCTCCGCACTGATATTACAAACACCAGCTGCCTTTCCACCCCTCAGCATTGCTACAGCCTCTCTGACTTCGTCGAGAGGGTGCGGTTTCGTCAATGGGAGGATCGGCATCCACTGCCTGTAACCCAGTGGTGTGAAGCTGCTCAGTTGGAGGGTCCACCGTGAACAACTGCCCAAAGTACTCAGCCCAACGAGCCATCTGCCCATCCATGTCCGACACGAGGCGCCCATCTGCTGTTCGAATAGCACTCGCCCGAGATGGAGACTTGGAACGGAGCTTCTTCAGGGCTCGGTAGGCGGGTCGGAGGTCATTAGCGTTCAAATGACCCTCGACATATTCAGTGAGACTCCTAGCATATCTCTCCTTGTCTCTCCCCAGGAGGTTTCCAGTCCGGCGTGACAGAGCCCTGTGCTGGTCCTGGTTCCCAGCCAGCCTAGCAGCGCGACTCTCCTCGATTTTTTCCAGCGTCTCCGGTGAGACAAAACCACGCTTTGACCTCGGGCGCTCCCCAATGCACTCCTTGGCAGCCTGTAGAGTTTCACGTTTGAAGGTATCCCACAGTTCTACAGGGTCCTCGAGGGCACCGAGCACATCATACCGATTTGAGACTGCCACCGCATACTCATGGGCACATGTCAAGCCCTTCAGTTTCTTAAGATGAAACACAGTATGGTTACCTCTTGAGATTCTTCTGGACTTGACATGAAGCTTAAGTGTAGCAACAACAAGTCTGTGATCAGTTGCAAAGAACTCAGCACTCCGGTAAACCCTGCAGTTATGGAGGATCCTCCAACGAGTACTAACAAGGACGTGGTCGATCTCCTTAGCTACGATCTCCTTACCCCTCCGGCATTACTGTACCATGTCCAGCGGTGCAGCTCTGGTCTCTGATACCAAGGACCTGCAATTCTCAAACTTCTGGACCTTGCAAGTATCAGAAGCAGAGAACTGTTAATGTTTCTGGTACCGGAGCCATGGGGACTAACACATAACTTGTAGCCATCTCTCACAGTGCCAGTAGTAGCATTGAAGTCGCCCAAGACAATGAGTGTGTCCCGAGGAGGATTAATTATTTATCATATTAGATATCATATTAGATATTATCAATTAAATAGAAAGCCTGGAAGTGCAATGAGTCTACGCGTGAAGTCGCAATGTTTTCAGTCAATCTCCCCGCCACTGCGTGGCATGCCGCCTCCACATTCATAACCTACCTGGTCACAGCACTAAAACCTTCAGCAAGTAAAATCAATTAACAGCTGGGTCCTTCTTTCGTAAGGAAGTGCAGTCAGAAACAGCACATGTGTAAAGTGGCTTTATATTATGCTGAAGCAAGTATATTCCTGCAAAGGCGTCACCTGGTGATATTGTTGTGCTGGTTTGAACGGATTCGGCGTCACTGACTTCGGTCGCTTTTCATCACAGAACGATTTCGGCATTCTATATTCTTTTTTTTTCAAAGCATTGCTTATTGTATTTTGATAAGCGTTTGCCAGACGCAGCAGTACTGTCTTAGAAATGAGTGTGAACATCGCCCCCAATAAAACATGCTGCAATATACATGTAAAAAATATATTAAGCTTTCATACGCGAGGCGAGTAATTTGCATTAAATCGCGATCCTAGGACGTTCAATCGTAATGCACGTCATCCATACAATTAGTATAACAACATAAGAACTGAATTTTTTGGTATTCAGATGCGGCGCATCAATATTTATCGCGAAATTGATTTAAGAGAATGCGAGTTACGGAGCCAAAATACAGTAGACCAACCTTTGAGTTAAAACTGCCAGCGACCACTGGCATTTACGAGTTACAGTTCTCTGGTATTTCCTCATAGCTATGGGTCTAGCAGTTCCGGCTGACATAGCTTCCCGCTAAACGTAGCCCTTAAATTACCCAAAAATGTCTCCTAGATCATGAAATAACGCTTGAAATCAGTAAAATGTAAGCTATATATTATGTGAGAACCTTACGGACTGAAAATAAAGCAATTTTAAAGGATTAATTCAAATATACGTGTAAATAATATCCCGTAGAAACGTTTGACGCGGGAACGATGTAAACACTTGTATCTCTCCTCCATATAAATAACATGTTATATCACCAAAAGTTATGGTAGAAGGGTGATGGAAGGATACACAACAGGTAAACCGCGTAGTAAAGAAGGAGAAAGGAGCAAAAGCCAGGGAGGGAGTGATGACCAGATAGAGATACGGCCGTATACGTAGCTAGGTATAGATACTGCCGTATCTCTAGCTACGTATAATGCCGTATCTCTGTCTGGTCATCACTTCCTCCTTGGCTATTGCTTGTTTCTCCATCTCATTTACTGCATGGTTTACCTGTTGTGTATCCTTCCGACACCCTTCCACCACTATTTTTGGAAATATGATATGTTATTTGGTAAACTTCTAGTGTTTGCCCATACTCTCCCCCTTCCCCCAAACAAGCTTGGGTACCCGTGGGAATGCGGGTTTTTAGGGTGGGGACTAAATAATGCGTCGGAAACACGTATTTTTGGAGTTATGTAAGAGTCAAAATTCCCTAGATCTAAGGAATTTTCCATAGATATGGGAAATTTACCTAACCTTCAAGCTCCGAGTTTACGAAGGGGGGCTCCGCCCCCTTCGTAATCTATCCTAACCTAAGCAAATTAAACCTAACCTCCTAGCTGGGGGCTCTGCCCCCCTCAACCCCCGATAATCTAACCTAACTTAGCGATAATTACACGATAATCTAACCTAACCTAATGGGGCCTCGACACCCCCGGTAACCTATTTTTTTGTTTACCTTACTTCTTAGTGGGAGGGTAGGGGGAGGGTGGGGGGCTCGATACTCCGGTCATTCTGTTTGTGAGGATCGCCAGGTCCACACGTTTCTGGACTTAGAAGAAATCCAATCAAGTTTCAAGCAATCAAAATCCTGTCACTCATCTTCATTGTAGTGACTGATGACAGTTTAACTTTCGAGTTTATATCTTGGCTGAATATGCAAGCTTTCCAATTGATGGCCATGGCTGAATATGCAAGCTTTCCAATTGATGGCCACCGATGAGCTTCGAAGCAATGATGATGGGCTGTTTGGACCAGCAGAAGAAGCAAATGAAGCTGATTCTCTTGGCTCCTGGACAGACTGAAGTTTTGATATGTGTGCCCTGCTTGCAAATGAAGCATAACAGGACCGATGCCACACCACATTTTGTTCATCTTTGTCATCTAAACCAAGAACACGTTCGGTGGCATCTCTATTTTTAGGATCTCTTAATTTTGACCTACTTTGTGCACTGTGCAGATTCCTTATGTGTGAGTAACCCTTGTGCACTTGGCTTTAGCAGTTTGTCTTGCTTAGATTCTTGACATAAAATGTAACTTTCAAATGATATGCGTCTCTCTCTTTTCAGGCTACACACAGCTTCTATTTTGATAGTTTCGACATTTAAATAACTAGTAATCAGGATATCCTCTGTTCTCTCAACAAAATATTACAAACCAAAAAAAACACAATCAACACAATTTTTTTTTTTTTAAATCCCAATTTTTTGTTATCAACAACAATAACGCCATGTAACGTGCAATCTAAAAAAATTCGCTAAAAATTTTCTCAATATTTTATTTGTTGGCAAATTGAGACAAATTCAAATCAAGTGACACAGCAAAACCTATTTGCGCTAAAGTTCTGATATTAAATAATATACGTCTTTTATGTGTGCCTAAACAACCAAATCATCTGTAATTGCATCAGGTTTTCGCTGTGTTGGCACCTCGACTTCACGAGAGACAATGCACCAAGCCTCCTGTGGAAAAAGTATTTCAAGGCTGGGCATAAAGGAAGTATCGATGTGCCTCACTCATTCTGTGCGGGCAGATTTTAAAGTCGCGTAGCAAAGTTTTCCTTCTGACCGTCGTAGCGGAGTTAGTATTCGACGTATATAACTCTACTTGGTCTCATTTTGCAGCTTAGATAATTTATTCGATCACAGTCTATTCTGAAATTCGAAAAATGAAATTACCAAAAATGTGAGTATAACTTCGAAAATATGTGAAAAATTGACAATACTCTACAAAAAAATCTGCCAATTTTTTTTTTACAGATAGATATTTTCTTCTGTTCTCATGACGTAGCTGACTACATTTCATATCTATCAATATATAACATTTTGCATTTAGACCAAAAATAACGCGTACACACGGGAATGAATTTGACGAATAATTTGTGTCACCAGGCCTAACTCGCCCACGGCAGTAGATGGGCGTTTCAAGGACACCGTTAGAGATACAGCTTGGCAAACACAAGAAATGGATTCAGCAGAAAAAATACCCCTATGAAAGTGTGTTTGCCAACTTTTACTCTAAAATGCCTGTGTGTTAAGTTATCTCAAAATTGTCCCAGTCCATTATAAGTATGGGCCCAGAGGCGGAACAGAGTGGCGCGCTGAGGGATTGGATAAGCAAATATATTACTGCGCAGGAAACGAGAGAAATAACAGTACAGTGGCGCAGTGTTATAATTTCTAACCGATTTTGTTATGGATGCATCCGTATCGCCTTTTAATTATAACTGGCAGTTAATTGCTACATTTTCATATGTGAGAATGTTGTTGGGAAAAAAATCAATTCATTAAGCACCCCAATAGTATAATTTATCCCTGCCGTCTTATCAATCTAGGTTTTTTTCTACTCAATACATAAGAATCCCCAAGAAAAAATAAGATGCATATAAGATAAATTATAGAAGTAAGTAATGATATGAAAAAAATTGTTATCCATTAACACATTATCCATCATGATAGGAGCCGGGATGTGGGGGTGAGGGTGTGGGAGGGTGTGGAGGCAAGGGTACAGAAGGGGAGGGGGGGGGGAGCAAGGGGGGATAAGTGGCGGTACAATACTTGCCAGCCAGACATTATTGATGACCCTCCCTCGCCATGCTTCCTATCCAGCCCCCTTTCCAAACCACCCCCGCCCTGGTTTCCGCCTCTCATCTCCACCTCCTTCACCCTTCACAGCCCCCGTGTCAACTTGGAGGTTCAGGGGGTGCCTTGAACGGTGAACCCAATATTACTAAACTTTATTGAGGTAAGAAATATATAACCCCCACCCCCCCTGCACGGAGTCCTCTGACACTGGACGCCCCTGGCTGGCCCGCCGTGGCTGTAGGCGTTAGACAGTTAGAGGTTCAAGTGTAAGCCTAAAATAGATGAAACACGACATCATTGTGATCGAGAGTGGGACGGTAAAGCATTTCCTCTTTCTATCTTTCTTCATTGTATGCATATTATGTTATTTTGGGGGGCGTCTATGTCTTCGGGTGAAATATATAATTATTACTACTATCATTATCATTAATACAATTTCTCTGTTCTTCGTGAAATGTGAAATGACGGAACTTAATCGAATCTTTATTATTGTTCAAAGTCCCTTCAGGAAAGCCTTTGGAAAAAAAAGGATAAATCTCCAACATATGATTGAGTAGTTTTACGCAATATGATGTAGCCATTACAGGCTCTGAGAAAAATGCTACGTCGAGTTTTATGATAAGACATATTTGTCTGCCGCAATCACTGATAAGATAAGATACTTTGATCCTATTTAGACACTTTGCAAGTACCAACGACAAGGTTATTGACTATACAAAGCGCCACAACGCCAGGATGAACCTGGTGGGAACCTGGTGGGATCGAACGCAGGGACGATGCACGCGAGCCCACACCTCTACCAACCGGGAATCACTTTAGATTCTTAAAAAGCCCATTATGAAAAAGGTTGAATAATAAATGTTAACTGGAAGCAATTCAGGATTATATAAAAAGAACATTTTTTGGCACAATTTGAAAAAAAAAAATGTATATATAACGTTCCTGATGTAGTAGTCGAAAAAAGCGTGTCACGCATAGGTCTTAACAAGTCAAAGTTCGGGAATAATGCTTTACAATTTTCCTCCACGCATTTCAATCCCCAGTCAGCCAATACAAGAGCTTCTTCACGACAGTCTTATGGTGACTCTTCATCCTTCAGTTTTCCATCCCAGCGTTGCAATTATGTTCGTCACTGTAGTGTATTTTTTTTTTTTAATAACAGAACTTATCAGCTGTCGAGCTTCCTTTTTCTTCATCACAGGTCCTGCTAAGGGCAAATAAAAAGTAATAAAAAGCCTGCTACCGTAGAAAACACTATAGTCGCCACCTGCACTAATGTCGCCAGGCGCCATATGTTACGAATTATAACATCACTACTGATTTTTATGTGCCACTGAAGATGATACACAGTAGTTTATATCATGCAGTGTTGTTGCCAAGACCAGAACCTTCGAGACCAAGATCAAGACCAAGACCAGACCCTTCGAGACCAAGACCAAGACCAAGACCAGACCTTCCGAGACCAAGACCAGTACTCCAAGACCAATACCAAGACCCTCCAAGACCAAGACGAGACCATGACCAGACCCTCCGAAACAGACCAAGACCAAGAACAGGCATATAAAATATTGTTTTATATATATGACTATTATCTGAATGTTTTTGGTCTGTACTGCGTAAATACTAAACTGTATTGTCCTAAGTTGTTCGGATGGGATCGCTGCAAGTGCTTGATAAAAGCCGACGTCATGCCAGCCTTGTCCGTGATACTTTGCTTGCAGAAAGTACAAACTGCTGTGTGCTTCTGGTGTCCGTGTTTCTTATCAAAAATCTCTTTGTAGTCCTTGAACACAAATTTGATAACTGCTGAAGATGCCGAAATGATTACTCATTCCGGTGTGCGAACGGAAACTAAGCGAGACTAGTCCAGTACACCTCACTGTCCGACGTCTTATGTCACTGCCAGACAAGAGTTGCCAGGTCCTCCCAATTGTTGAATTTCTTGCCAGAAATTACTCATCAAATTTTGGAATTTGCCAGAAATATTCGTCAATTGAATTTCATGTTCTAATGATGAAAAATTGAAAATGCCAAAAAAGTAAAGTGTGAATGCCAAATGTATATTTTGTGGTTTGTGCACCTGGCAACCCTGCTGCCAGATGTGCTCGATGTAACAACTAACAAACTCTGGTAGAAGGGGGGTAAGGGTAACGTGTAAGGAAGGAAATATATTTACAAAATTTAATATATGTGAACACCTGAACATATAGGTCAAATGTTTCTGCTTTCATTGCTTCGTTGGCATGAAGAAACAAACATAGGAAAATAGCAATTTTTGTGGTTACGTTTTCCAAGCGAGCTAGCTAAACCTGTGGTGTACGTGTACGAAGGGTGCGGGGATTGCATAGGCCTACACATATATGAAGTACACGGAGGTGAATAGAGCCGCAAACATGCGTGCGTGCAAACGGAGATTGTCACTGCGAGAATGGCCACGTCATGCATGTTCTTTCGACTCGCACGCACCCTATCAGCGCTCGCAGGGCTCATCTAATGCATCATCACCGTAAAGCTAGTCAGGCAGTATCTATAGACAGTACAAAACTGTATGGCGCACCGTGAATCGAAACAGCCAAGATTTTTCTCCGTGTATGATAATAAATTCCGATCTTCCACACGCCGCGATGCACTTTTTAACCCTGGTCTCGACCTGGTCTCGAGCCAAACTCCGAGACCAGAAGCTTCGACACCAAGATCAAGACCAAGACCACATCAAACGAGACCAAGACCAAGACCACATCAAACTGGTCTCGAGACCGGTCTCGAGACCAAGACCAGTCCCAAGACCTACAACACTGATATCATGACTGTATTATCTACCCTGTTGCAGCGTTGTTTTATGCTTTGTACCTGCAAGTATATACAGTTTCAAATTTCACTATTCTTTTTATTTCTTGGGCGACGACGACGGCGGTAGGACACTCAGAACATAAACACTAGCTGGCGATCTTAGTATAGGTCGCCACTCGGTTGATATTTTTCTAATTTGTTCATTTATAGCAATACAATGACAGATTCCAGATAGCCCCTTTTAACTTTCCTGAAATCATGGATGTAGAAATGTAAAAATTAACGCCACCAGACGTCTGTACATCGAAAACAACGTTGTCCTGGCGACTTTATTGTTATCTACGGTAGTTGAAATAGGTAGTTCTAGGGTAGTTCGATTAATAAAAATAGGTAAGTAGGGCTAGTTCATTATTGGTAGTCGCAATATGCTCAGTGTTATTCTACCTTAAATACCTCTTTTTTTATGTCACATTGTGCATGACGCTATTCCGACATTCAGTAATAGTGAGAAAGAGTTCCTATTCCTTAGTTGCGATAACCGTTTCTTTAAAGTATGTTTAAGATTATATAATACAATCGCAAAGGACTTTTTACATAAATTTTGGTTCATATACACACACACACACACACACACACACACACACACACACACACACACACACACACACACACACACACACACACACACACACACACACACAAATTATATAGACACACACACACACATACAAGCACACACACATACACACACACACACACACACACACGCACACGCACACGCACACACACACACACACACACACACACACACGAACGCACACACACACTCACACATACACATATACAAACACAAACTAACACACACAACTAATAACTACACAGCCATTAGCTTTGTGACAAATGTGCAGCCCACGTTTACATTTCTGCTAGCTCGCTCGGCTTCTCTTTTCAAATCTTTCCTTCATTGCTGGCAGCCGTTTTTACCACTGTAATCACTCGTAGCGGCTTGCAGGCATCATTAAGTAAGGCTGTTGTCCTTTCCCTCAGCTTCCTGTGTCAACCATCTCATAAATTACAATACAAAAAATAAAAAAATGGTTTGTCAGAACGTGATTATATATATCATTTTATGAATTCCTCGAAAATAATATAATATTATTTCGAATCCAGGTTCAGGTGACGAGAAATACTACGAATATTTAGAGGGAGAAGTCGAGTGTAAGAGGTATACACTACTGAATTAAAGATGGAATGAAATAATTTTGTTTTGCCATGCTTCTAAAGCATGCTTCTTCTTCTTGCATGCTTCTGGTGGAACGCCGACGTGAGTTTTGACAAGGGATGCTTGCAGTCCATGTTGATCTCTAGAAGGCATTTGACTCAGTGCATCGTGAATCACTGTGGAATCTTCTACAACTTCGCGAGATTCCTGCAAGGACTATTGGTTTGATGACTGGCCTGTAATCTGGGACTAAGAGTGCTGTAAAGTGTGGGGGAGGTGCATCCAGCTTTTTTCCACTGAATACAGGAGTGAGGCAAGGATGCGTCCTTGCCCCATCAGTGTTCAACACTTGTATGGACTGGGTATTGGGCTAAATAGTTGTATATCAAAGTGCTTGTGGAACATATCTCGGCAACACCAAGATCACTGATCTTGTTTTTGCCGATGATGCAGTAATCTTTGCTGAGTCGCTGGATGTCCTGGTGATGGCTCTTGAGGCGTTACAGAGGAGAAAAAGCCTTTGGGACTTGAGGTCTTCTGGCTCAAGACCAAGTTCCAGGTGTTTGGAGGTTTACTATATGATACAGTCTCATCATGCATGCGGCGAGGAGATTGAGATCTTGGAAAGTTTTACATACCTTGGTAACGCAGTCCATAATGACGGCGGGTCATGTCAAGAAGTCTTACGGTGGATTGACACAGCCCACGGTGTTATGGACTCGCTCAGCACGAGTATTTGGCGTTGTCGATACCTGTGCAGAAGGACAAAGATCCGGATTCTTAAGTAGCTTGTGATCCCTGTCCTACTCTATGGATGTGAGACATGGACACTAAATAGAAACTTGAAGAGGCGAATTAAGGCTTTTGGTAATAAGTGTCTTCGCAGAATCATGGGGTATCGCTTGGATTATTACGGGTCAAATAAACGATTGCACCGTGAGACTGAATCAATACCTATTTCCTACATAGACCGTCAGCGCCAACTTCGGCTATATGGGCATGTGGCATGCTACCCTGAAACCGATCCTTACCATCGGGTTGCATCTGTACGAGACAATCCGGCGTGGAGGAGGCCAAGGGGGCGCCCAAAGGGCTCGTGGCTGGGGAAAGTTGATGTTTCATGTCGAGAGTTGCTTGGTATGGGAAGGGAGCCTGCATAGGGACTCGCGCGTGGTGACCCCGGGAATGGCGTCGTAGGGTTGGCGAGACGACGCGCCCCCCGGCGTAGGCCCCCAATAATTGATTGATGCTACTAAAAGGATTGGAATAGAGGAAATATAAAGAAGAAATATGCAACGAGCGAAATAAAACTGTGATAACACGTGTGCATAAGCTGCTACACTGAAGGCGAATGAACAATTAGAAGGGGAAAAATAAATAAAAATGGTAAAATAAAAAAATAGGTACATATTAAATGCAAGCGTTTAAATTGCCAAAAGGGTACAGAGAGAGAGAGAGGAGAGAGAGAGAGAGAGAGAGGAGAGAGAGAGAGAGAGAGAGAGAGAGAGAGAGAGAGAGAGAGAGAGGAGAGAGAGAGAGAGAGAGAGAGAGAGAGAGAGAAGAGAGAGAGAGAGAGAGAGAGAGAGGAGAGAGAGAGAGAGAGGAGAGAGAGAGAGAGAGAGAGAGAGAGGAGAGAGAGAGAGAGAGAGAGAGAGGAGAGAGAGGAGAAGGAGAGAGGAGAGAGAGAGAGAGAGAGAGAGAAGAGAGAGAGAGAGAAGAGAGAGAGAGAAGAGAGAGAGAGAGAGAGAGAGAGAGAGAGAGAGAGAGAGAGAGAGAGAGAGAGAGAGAGAGAGAGAGAGAGAGGAGAGAGAGAGAGAGAGAGGAGAGAGAGAGAGAGTGGATGAGAGAGAGTGAGAGAGAGAGAGACGAGACAGAGAAGAGAAGAGAAGAGAAGAGACGAGAGAGAAGAGAGAGAAGAGACGAGAGAGGAGGAGAGGAGATGAGATGAGAGTGAGAGAGAGAGAGAGAGAGAGAGAGAGAGAGAGAGAGAGGAGAGAGAGAGAAGAGGAGCGAATGAGTGCGAGAGAAAGAAGAGAGCGAGAGAAGAGAGAGAGTAGATGAAAGAGAGTAGAGAGAGAGAGAGGCAGCATGTCGAGAAAATTGCAAACAAATACTTGAAAGTTATGTTAAAGCAAGTTAGCTTTGCCATGGCATTACAAAGACGAATCATGATAAATTCTCTCTCTCTCTCCTCTCTCTCTCTCTCTCTCTCTCTCTCTCTCTCTTCCTCTCTCTTCTCTCTCTCTTCTCTCTCCTCTCTCTTCTCTCTCCTCTCTCCTCTTCTCTCTCCTCTCTCTCTCTCTCTCTCTCTCTTCTCTCTCTCTCTCTTCCCCTCTCTCTCTCCTCTCTCTCTCCTCTCTCTCTCTCTCTCTTCTCTCTCCACGCACGCATGCACTTTCCCCTCTGAATATTCACTGTTTTCGAATGTCTACACGCTCACCCTTCATGCCTGGATAAAGCGAATGATCATAACATTCACTCATTTACGGACTATTCTGAGGCGCGGCGCCAGACTCCTCCTCCGCTAGGCCCAGGCAGCAACACAGGATAAATAGAGATCATCAGTTAGGCATTAAGGAAAGAGGAACTTGATGGGGGAGAAAGAGGAGGCTTTGATAAAAGGAAAGCTGGCTGGGTTGAAAAAAGGAAATACAGTGTCGTGACGGAGGTGGAAGTATGGGTAAAAATAGTGGTGGTTGTGGTGGTGGAATGCCTATGGGGAGACGAACGGTGGATCAGCGAGATGGATTCCCGAGTATTGCGAGTGGGAGTTATGGTGAGATTCTAGGACGAGGATGAGGAAGGCAGGAGGAAGGAAAAGTGTTGTAAATCATCTGTTTCCCTGGAGGGCGTGGGGCTTGCCGGCCTGAGTGGCGGAGTGACTGCAGGGGAGGGAAGGAGGAGAGAGAAGGAGGGAAGGGAAGGAGGGTAGGGGAGGGGGGGAGTGATTGAGGGGAAGGGAAGATAATTGGGAAGGAGGGGAGGGAAAAAGGGACGGAAAGAGGGGAGAAATATTGAGAAAAATATACTCAGAAGTGTCAATAAGAAGGAAGTTGCATTTGTTTTTGAGTTAAAGATAGATACATCAACTAAAATCCTTTATCAATAATTACAAAATATATTCACAAATCTATAGTCTACTTCATTTGAAATCAGTATAGAAAAAGAGTAGATTTGCAGGCTGAAGATGCATTGAAAAAATACTCAGAACAAAATAATAATAATAATAATAATAATAATAATAATTTTATTCACGCCCGCAAGTATACAGACAAAAAACAAAGCAACAAGAACAAGCCAAGGAGTAAACTTAAGTACTAGAGCAAAAACAAAAAACAAGAACAAAGTACAGGCACATTAGGGGACATAGTATCAAAGTACATAGAAAAGCATACATGGACACCTGTGCTACCCCACATTCTGCAAGATGTCTGTGGCCGATTCAAATGTCATGCTGATTTAATCACGTATACGCCAAACAACGGACAATATTCTATAGACACATAGCGGCCAATCTGAAACACTTTAACAGAACTTAAGATAATATTTTAAGATAATGGCTGAGGGAAAAGTGGCCATAACCAAAACATAGGAGAACACTTATTCATGGTCGTGCGGGATAATATCAAAATGTTTAGAAGGGATGTGCCTTCATAAGTCTGCGGCAGTGCAATGAAAGAGCCGTCTTCGTCTGTATGTCAGGAGCACTAGACGTGATTTCCTCTCCACTCTGATTACTCGTCGTCTTCCTCGTCCCCGCCTCCCTTCATCATCATCATCATCAGAGTATGGAGGAGAAAGAGGAGGAAGAAGTAGAAGGGAAAATAAGAATTTAGGAAAAGAAAAAGATGAAAAAGAAAAAAGATGATGGAGGAGAAGCAGATATAGTACTGCAGATAGCTGAAATATTTGGAATTGTGGGTTTGGTGAAACAAGCATGAAATTTGGCAGACAATTAAAAAAAGGTGCTTGGGAAGATATTTGGCTATAGGGCCATTCCAGATTCATTCCATGAGCGGAGTGCTTGCCATTTTACAAAATGGCTGCCAAAATATCTTCTCGAATGGGGAGCTCCGTAGTGTAGTGGTTAGCACGCTCGGCTTACAACCGAGAAGTCCCGGGTTCGATCCCCGGGCGGAGCGAAAGATAGATGGGTGGTCTTTCTTAAATCCCTAGCCCCTGTCCACCCAGCAGTGAATGGGTACCGGGTGCCAGCCGGGGGCTTGTAACCCCCCCCCCCCGGGGTGGTGGCTTCGGCCAACACTAATATGCAGCAGCGGTAGATCACTATGGCTCTGAGGCATTATCCTCTAAACAAAACGAACAAGAAACAAGAGAACAAGAATGTTGTATCCGCCATAGCAATGGTGCTCTGTGCACTCTTTTATGTTTTTCCTCTACTTTTTTGTTCTCTCTCTAGTTTTTTCTACTCTATGGCATATGTAATTGTTTTGGGTACAATAGATGTGGTATTAGTCACAAGATAATTAGAATAAAATATATTTTTAATATTATTTGGAGCCAGAAGGCTCACATGATGGTTTGTGAATTATGGCCTTGGATTCAGGAATGCAGGTTTTTGTTAGACTGTGATGTTCATTTAATATAGACTCCAGCTAATTTAATCACTTTCACATATTTTGACCATATTCTTCTGCTTTCAGGTGTGACAATGGCCAAAGTTTACAAGGTGGTGGATCCCCTACAGCCCGGGACATCAACACAGGGTCTAGAAACTGACTGGAGCAAGTGCGTTCTTTGTCAGGAAGACACGCCAGAGGTGCTTCACTGTCCAGCCGAGTCTACACGTGCCACACAGGGAGCAGGGTACCAGACAATTGCTGAGCTTCTTGTAGGTTTTGACAGGATTGGCTGTTTTCCCACATCAATCAATCTTTCAAGGCTTGATGATGGGAATGGCATTGAAGAAACACTACAGCGGCACAAGGCCAAGTGGCACGACTCATGTAGGCTCCTCTACAACAGAACAAAACTACAGCGTGCAGAGAAGCGTAAGAAACCCCCAGAAGATGCTGCTGATGACTCTGCTGATAGCTCAAAGAAGTTCACCCGCAAGAGTGCTGGTAAGAAAAGTGCTTCCGCCGAAACATGCTTCTTCTGTGACAAACCTGCACCAGATGGGGAGTCTTTGACTCGAAAAGCATCAACATTTGGGCTTGATATCAATGTCAGGAAGGCTGCAATGAAATTGCAGGACAAATCCCTACTGGCCAAACTGAGTGCAGGAGACTTGATAGCACAAGAGGCCCGGTACCATCTGCCATGCTTGCTCTCTTAGTACAACAGAGCTAGAGAAACAAAAACATATGAAGAGTCTGGTGTGGACAAAATGAATCATGGCCTTGCATTTGCTGAGCTGGTATCTTATATTGAAGATACTCGCATGGACAGTCTAGTTGCACCCATCTTCAAACTCAGCGACCTGGTCGATCTGTACAGAAAAAGGCTAGAACAACTTGGAGCTGATGTTGCAGGACGCGTCCACTCCACTGACCTCAAAAAGAGAGTACTGGCCTACTTTCCAGACATGGAAGCTCACAAGCAAGGCCGAGATGTAGTCCTCATTTCACACGAAGATGTTGGACAAGCACTGAGGAAAGCATGTGAGCATGATGATGATGGTGATGCTGTTCATCTTGCCAGGGCTGCGAACATAGTGAGGAGAGACATTTTCAAGATGAAAAACCAGTTTGGTGGTTCCTTTGAACCCAACAGCCAGGAAGATTCTGTCCCAGTGTCTCTATTAGCGTTAGTTGCTATGGTGTTGAATGGGCCAAACATCAAGGCACAGTCAAGCTCTTCAACAATGCCCCAGCCAGTGCTCACGATTTCCCAGCTACTGATGTCCAACAGCATGGTACGACGTCGGGAGAATCAGCAGGCCCCATGTACAACAAGGCACAACCAAGGAAGGGAAATACCTCTGCCCATCTACTTGGGTGTGATGGTCCACACGAAGACTCGCAAGCGTGAACTGGAAGAGCTTCAGGTTCATCGCTGCTCATGAGATCGCCAAAGCTCTTGGTCCTGACCGATGTGTGACCTTGCCGATGTTCCACGCCTTCACTGGATGTGACACGGTGTCCTGTTTTGTCGGCAGGGGCAAGAAGACTGCATGGGACACCTGGACCACCTATGGAGACGTCACACCAGCATTCTGCGCCTTGGGTACCATGCCAGACCCACGTGCCATTGACGAGTGGATGCAACCACTGGAGTGATTTGTGGTCCTGCTGTACGATCGCACCAGCACAGAGGAGGGTGTGAACCAGGCAAGGAAACAGCTGTTCAGCAAGAAAGGCAGAGCTATTGATGGTCTGCCTCCTACACAGACTGCACTCATCCAACACACCAAGAGAGCTGTCTACCAAGCTGGTCACTGTTGGGCCCAAATTATGACCCCTGCTCCAGAGCTTCCGTCACCAAGTGAATGGAGCTGGAACAAGAAGCCTGGTGGTGGATGGAGTATAACCTGGACGACCCTACCAGAAGCATCAGAAGCTTGCAGGGATCTCTTGCGATGTGGCTGCAAGAACGGCTGCAGAGGACGCTGCAAATGCCAGAAGGCGGCTCTTCAGTGTACAGCTCTTTGTCAGTGCGGTGGACAGTGCTCTGAGTAACGCGGCTAACAGAGAACAGTTCATTACTGTTTGGACACAATTTCCATCCTATTGACTTGCAATTAGACTATAATAAGCTATTGTGTGTACCTCTGCTACCTACAAAAACAGAAGAAATAATTCTGGGTTGTTTGACTGGGTTGTTTGGGTCTCTTGACGAAGTGGTCCTGATTTCAAAATCATAACATGACGTATAAATGATAATTCTTAATTTTAGCTCAAACTAGTAATTATTTGCCATTTCAACTGTTATGTGAACAGTAAAATTACTGATGTATGATTTATAATACAAAGGAAAAACATTCTCACCCCTAGAATTGATTTAACCTACAATATCAAAGAATTTCAAATAAGCGATGGCGGCCATCTTGAAAATGGCCGCCATTTTTGTCACAGGTCGAATCTGAGATGGCCCTAAATCTAAAAATCACCACAGAGGCATAGTCTACCTGCGGACCAAATTCCATGCTTGTTTCATCAAACCCACAATACTTTCACCTATCTGCAGTACTAATAGGAGAAAAGAAGATGAAAGATGAAAATATGGAGAAAAATGAGGAAAAGAAAAGAAACAATTAAAAAGACCCAGGAAAAGGAGAAAAAGACGAAAAAAAAGGAAAAAGGAAAACAAATGATGAAAGGGGATGAGAAGAAAGATAACAGGGAAGGGAGAAAGTCAACAACCGAATGGAGGCTAACGGTGTACTTTAGGGGAAGCAAAACTACCAGAGCTCAGAGGACCACAGTCCTGGAGGGGAACTGTTACGGGCATAGGTGAGGGAGCGGTGGCGGCTGGCTGCTGGCGATGCTATTGCATTGTTACCATCATAATGGATATGGTGTTAGTGACACAAACGAGGGTGTGAACCTCGCCGTAGTGAGTCCGGTAAGGTCAATCAATGGCAAACCGATGTCTCGGCAGTATTTAGGCCTTTAAGCCTTAACCCTTAACATTTATGGATAGTAATAAGACACTCAATTGGTCTCTCTTTCTGCTTTTATTGTACAAACTTGAACAGTATATACAAAATAGATTTAATGAAAATACAAGCTATAATTGCATATGGAGTGTTTACATTAATAGTTAATATAATTATGTGAAAAGAAACATGTAATGATAAGGAATAAAAAGGTAAAAAGATTGTGTAGTAAGATTGTATGTAAATACAACAGGTATTTATTGAAATGTGTATGTGTGTGTATAAGATGTTATGTTTACGAAAGTAACATCTCTAAAAACGAGAGAACGAGAGAAACGGGAAAACGGAAAACGGGGGTGAGGAGGCACACTGAAGTAGAATCACGCGTGCTGCTACAGTACTCCCCCTCTAGTTGCGAGGTAGGAGGAACGAAACCGTTTTCTTGGAACGACCCGGCACCACACTGGAAGTACTTCGTGGTCTTGCATCAGGTGTGGTTGCTGTAGAGTGGAGCAGGTACGCAGATTTTACGCGGTCGATGGCGATAACGTCCGAAGTCCCGTTGCGGTTGATGGTGAAGTTCTTCCTTGTCCTACGGATGACTTCAAAGGGGCCCTGGTACGTTTGCTGAAGGGGCATCTTGACTGCGTCTACCCTGACAAGGACGTGAGTGCAGCTGTTGAGGTCCTGGCTGACGAAGGTTTTGGAAAGAGAGGTGCGAGGCTGCACGGGCTGAAGGTTCTGCATGGAGTCCTTGAGGCTGCTGGCGAAATCCTGGATACTGTAAGGCCTGGAATCAGGTGTACTGGCAAGGAGTTCACCTGGTAGCCTGAGTGTAGTTCCGTAGACGAGCTCAGCAGAGGAGTGGCCTAGATCTTCCTTCAGTGACGTTCGTATGCCGAGAAGGACAAGGGGTAGAGCAACAGTCCAGTCATCTCGTTGGTGGGCTGAAGCTGCCAGAGAAGACTTGAGTTGCCGGTGGAAGCGTTCGATGAGACCGTTGGCTTGTGGGTGATAGCTGGCGGTCCTGTAGCGTCGAATGCCGAGCAGAGTCATGACGTTATTCCACAGGCTAGACTCGAACTGGCTTCTACGGTCCGATGTGAGGTTGAGAGGGACACCGAATCTGGAGACCCACGTACTGATGAAAGCACGGGCGACGGAGTCCGTTGTGATATCCACAAGAGGTGCAGCTTCAGGCCAGCGGGTGAATCGGTCGGCGTAGGTAAGCATGTACCGGTAGCCGTTGGAGTAAAGCAGCGGGCCAACGATGTCGACGTGGACGTGGTCGAATCTCGAAGAGACTGGCTTGAATGTTGCTGCAGGAGAGTGTGTGTGGCGTATCACCTTTGAAGCTTGGCACTTGACGCAGGTGCGAGTCCACTGTCTGACATCCTTGTTGATGCCCTGCCAGATGAATCTGGAAGCTACCATGTGTTGGGACGCTCGGATGCCAGGGTGAGAGAGGTCGTGGAACTGACAGAAGAGCCGGTAACGATGCTGCTTTGGAATGTACGGCCGGACAGCGTCAGTAGAGACATCAGCGTAGAAGTGCTCTTTGGTCCCTGGAAGTTGGATCTTCTTCATCTGCAAGGCAGCATTCTCCTGGAGTTGCTGCAACTCAGCATCATTGGCTTGGTCAGCAGCAATGGCAGCATAGTCGATGAGAGAAGAGATGGCCGAGATGTTGCGTGACAGTGCATCAGCTGGAGCATTATCGACACCCTTGACGTAGCGAATGTCAGTGGTGAACTGCGAGATGAATTCGATGTGACGCAGTTGTCGCGGTGTGTAGGTAGTCTTGTTGTTGACTTAAGTAGTGGTTAGAGGCTTGTGGTTGGTGTAGACATGGAATCGGCGACCTTCGATGAAGTACCGGAATCTCTTGATCGCCTTGTAGATGGCAAGAAGTTCTCTGTCGAAGACACTGTACTTCGTTTCGGCGTTGTTGAACTTCTGGGAGAAGAAAGCGATGGGCTTCCAGTCTCTGTTGACGTACTGCTGCAGGACGGCACCAGCACCGATGCCTGAAGCATCTGTAGAGATGGAAGCGTCGGCATCTGGATAAGGGAAGCTGAGCATCGAAACGTCACCAAGGGCCTTCTTAGCAGCGAGGAAGGCTTCGTCACCTTTTGGGGTCCAGACGAGGGTGATGGACTGTCCTTTCTTGCAGGGCTTGATCATGGCGTAGAGTGGCCGGATAAGAAGTGAGCAGTTCGGGATGAAGCAGTTGTAGTAGTTCAGCATGCCCAGGAACTCCTTGAGCTGGCGCTGGGTTGACGGCTTCGGGAACTGCTTGATGGACCCACACTTTGACTGGAGTAGAGTGATGCCTGCAGAGGAGACAGTGTGGCCAAGAAAGTCGACAGAAAGGACACCAAACACAGACTTGTCGATGTTGATCTGAATCCTGTAGTCCTGCAAACGAGTGAAGATCTGCTGCAGATGCTGTCGGTGTGCTTCAGCGTCAGAACTGGCGATGAGAAGGTCGTCAATGTAGGCGAAGCAGAAGGGTAGACCTCGCAGGACTTCGTCCATGAAGCGCTGGAAAGTTTGGGCGGCGTTCCGTAGTCCAAATGGCATCCTGGTGTATTCAAACAAGCCAAACTGGGTGATGATGGCTGTCTTCGGGATGTCTGCTGGATTGACTGGAATCTGGTGAAACGCCTTGACGAGGTCAATCCTGGAGAAGATGGTACAGCCAGAGAGTTGAGAGGAGAACTCTTGAATGTTGGGTACTGGGTATCTGTCCATGACGGTGCGAAAGTTGAGTGCACGGTAGTCTCCACATGGTCTGATGTCACCGTTTTTCTTAGAGACGATGTGTAGTGCAGAAGACCAGTTGCTGGAGCTGGGACGGATGATACCTTGTCGCAGGAGAGACTCGAACTCGGACTTGGCTGCTTGGTAACGTTCTGGAGCTAGACGACGGGCCTTGGCGTAAGACGGTGGTCCAGTAGTCCCGATGTGGTGCGTGACGTGGTGTTTTGCAGGGCCAGTTGCAGAGTAAGGCTGCGTGAGTGTCGGGAAAGACTTCAGCAGTGAAGCATACGGGTTGTCTGCACTGACGGTGGAGATGCAAGTGCTCTCGCCAGTGGTTGTTGCTGATGAGTTCGCGACATAAGTTAAAGGATCTTGGAGTCGGCGATTCCTGATGTCGACGAGGTCGAAGTGTGTCAAAAAATCGGCGCCCAAGATGGCTTGTGAGACTTCTCCGACATACAAGGTCCACTCGAAGGAACGGCGAAGGTTGAGCTCCAGTCGCAGCGTCTGTCGCTTGTACACGGGTATCTTGGTACCGTTGGCGGCGTAGAGGTGCGTGACTGGTGGTAGTGTCTTCTGGCTTGCTGTTGCAGGTAGGACACTGACTTCAGCCCCTGTGTCGATGAGGAACTTGTTCCTGGAGAGTAGATCGTAGACGTAGAGCAGCGCTGACGAAGCATGGCGAACACTATACGCCTTTAGTGGTCGCCGGTGCTGTTTAAAGTCTTGTCAAAGCTGCATGGTGTGTTGCACTTGATTGCATCCTTCCCAAACCTTTGGTGGTAGAAGCAGAAGCCAGACTTGTCTCTTTGGGTGGCTAGCAGATCTTACTCGCCGCCGGTAACGGTAGGGAGTTGTAGAACGGCGACGTGAGCGTTCTTCATTGAACTGATGCTGGATGGCGCTGACTTGTAGTGTAAGTTGAGACACAAGCTTGGCGAGTTGCTGGGTGTCCTGTTTTACATCGATGCTTGCGACAGAAGATGAGGTGTCCACGGGAAAAGACGCCATGAACTCGTCGGCAAGCTCGGCAACTTCTTCGGGAGAGAGTTTGCTCTTGACACTGAAGAGGTTGCGTTGGATGGTGGGGGGCAGACGTTGGTAGAAGAGTTGCTTGAATAGGTCTTGGTCGAAAGACGTGTACTTGTCTCCGAGTAACTTCTTCATACGTCGTAGCAGGTTTGAAGGCTTCTCGTTGCCAAGCTCTTCCTTCGACAGAAGCTCCTGAAGACGTGCAGCCACTGTAGATTCCAGGGGGACAAAATGGCAGACTTGAGGTCTTCGTAAGGAGTCGCAGAGTTGACAGCCTTGCCAATGACGTCAGAGACTTGCGAGAGCACGTTCGGTGGCAGAAGAGCAGGGGCGTGGGAGAGCTGAGTCAGACTTACAGTGATGCGGGAAGCCTTGAAATTACATTCCAAGATTGAGAACCACATGGATGGGTCCTGGCTGCAGAATGGAGGTGCACGGAAGGCAACGTTAGCAGTCATGGTAGAGTCGTCGTCAGGCGGCATGGCGGCTAGTAGCGCTGTTGACGGTGACGGTGGCGGCGGCGAGGGGCTGGAGGCAGCGTCAGGCAGCAGGAAACAGCGTCGGGCGGGAGGAGTCAGCACGCGGCGGCAGGAGTCAGCACGCGGCGGCAGGGGCTGCGGCAGGGGCTGCGCCAGGGGCTGTGCCAGGGGCTGCGCAGCAGGGGCAGCGCCAGGGGCAGCGCCAGGGGCTGCGCGGCAGGGGCAGGGCCAAGGGCAGTGCGGCAGGGGCAGCACCAGGGGCTGCGTGGCAGTGGGAATACCGTCTGCGGTACCCACCGAGCGGCAGGAGCGGTGGCAGGGGCGGCGCCAGCTGCAGCACGGCAGTGGCCAGCTGCGTAGTCCGCCAGTGCAGAGGACTGGCAATGCCCTTGCTACCCTAAGACTGGGTAGCTGGGGGTAGAGGGCTAGCTTACACCTGCATGGCTAGGTGATAGCTGTCAGCCGCACCCTCGCCCCAAGCTAGAGTGGCAGAGGGGAACATAGATGGGATAATGGAATTTCTTTTAGGTTTGAGTAGGGTACAGGACACCAATAGAAGAATCATTGAAGGGGTTAAAGTATTTCTAGAAAAGGCTTGGGTAAAAAGAGCAGAGAGTTAGGGCCTAATCCTACAAGCCCTCAGGAAGCCAGCCGGAAAATAGGCTTTGAACTGCGACTGAAAACCGTGGTTTAGCTCCCCACCTAGAAAGAAGAAGAAGGAGCTGGGTGTTCGGGTCACTCCAGGGTTATCAACTATTGCATTGTTACCATCATAATGGATATGGTGTTAGTGACACAAACGAGGATGTGAACCTCGCCGTAGTGAGTCCGCTAAGGTCACTGGCAAACCGATGTCTCGGCAGTATTTAGGCCTTTAAGCCTTAACCCTTACCATTTATGGATAGTAATAAGACAATCTCAATTGGTCTCTCTTTCTGCTTTTATTGTACAAACTTGAACAGTATACACAAAATAGATTTAATGAAAATACAGGATATAATTGCATATGGAGTGTTTACATTAATAGTTAATATAATGATGTGAAAAGAAACATGCAATAATAAGGAATATAAAGGTAAAAAGATTGTGTAGTAAGATTGTGTGTAAATACAACAGGTATTTATTAAAATGTGTATGTGTGTGAAAGATGTTATGTTTACGAAAGTAACATCTCTAAAAACGAGAGAACGAGAGAATCGGGAAAACGGAAAACGGGAGTGGGAGGCACACTGAAGTATAATCGCGCGTGCTGCTACAATGCTCCGGGGCGATAACACCAAAGGACCTGACACAAAAAGCCCTTGAGCACATAACGTCAGGAATAAGCCACACCATTAGGTTACAGTTATCTTATATTTGAAGTGAACCATGAACATAATGTCTTCCCTTTGGTGGAAAGATAAGAGGATGGTGTTGATGAACTGTACAAAAATGATCTCAAAAGAAACACTTCCATGATAACTAGATATAATGTTATTTGTTTTCTTGGTTCATGCTGATTTTATTTGTTTGATTTTCTTCAGATTCTACTGTGGTGTTTCTTTTGTCAGCCTTTGCGCAAGTCTCTAATTAGAAAATTCGTCATGATACTTTTCAGCCTTTGGCGCACAGACCAGATATCATAAAAGTAAAATCACCAAATTCCCAATAAAAAAATAGCAATTGTTGATAAAAAAAAAAGCATCTTGATGTATAGCTTCCTGCGCTTATTAATTTGACGGATGCTTGGATTAAGTTTCATTAATTGATCTTAAGGGATAAAATCACATGAAATTCTTATCATTCTGATTTCAGGACTAAAGCATATTGAATACAGTTTACAATACTGGCCTGTCTGTGTTAGTGGCAATACTGATCAAAAAGTGATCAGACTGATCATGAGCAACTATGAATACAATATTTGGTAACAGTTGCATAAAACAGCTTATGATTGTGAACACAATGTAATCGTGGATGAAGGAGCCCCACCCTGAATTACACATGGTAGTACACCCTTGGCGACCTTAAGACCAAGCTGAACAAGGCACACTTACGTCACTCTGGCACGAATTGCACTAACCATTGAACTCTCCGACACACATGCAATCACAATGACCCAATGAACTGCCTGGAACTTTCGAAATAATGACGTGGTCGGAGGTCGAGTTATGTCACATCAAGAGGCTCGACTCCGGTAACTAACTATGAAAAAAAGCGTATCACCTGCAGCAACTTCCCGTACAAAAAGCAAATATCTTTAAGCGAATTGCGAAACTAGACTGCATCTTTTATATCTTATATTTTCTATCCAACAACTGATTATAAGACTGTATCACACCGCACAACAGAATCCCGAGCCAGTGCTCGTACAGCCTACATACACTATGAGCCACAGCAACCACCCTAAGTCCTGTGCCGGGGAGCCGCCGCGGCACCCTGGCATGAATGGCGTGCAGGGCCTCGCGGCACCCTCAGTAATGAAAGCTGAGACGGTATTGAGCGCACACAAGCCGCCTATTGGTTCCACACCAGGAAGCCCGGACTGCAACACCACCACGGGGGGGGGTTCTCTCTCTCCTCTCTCTCTCTCTCTCTCTCTCTCTCTCTCTCTCTCTCTCTCTCTCTCTCTCTCTCTCTCTCTCTCTCTCCTCTCTCTCTCTCTCTCTCTCTCTCTCTCTCTCTCTCTCTCTCTCTCTCTCTCTCTGTGTGGGGTGTGTGTGTGTGTGTGTGTGTGTGTGTGTGTGTGTGTGTGTGTGTGTGTGTGTGTGTGTGTGTGTGTGTGTGTGTGTGTGTGTGTGTGTGTGTGTGTGTGTGTGTTTATGTGTATGTGTGTGTACCCTCGCAGACCAAAGTCCCAGGTGTGTGCAAAGCCTCACTCATTTCTCGAACTTGCAAAGGGATATTTCCGTTTGCCATTCGGGAAACGCGTTGCTATCACGACTCGTTCTGGCGGGGAACACTGCAGGAAAATAGCCCCGTTTGTTGCCCGTTGAGGTACGCTATAAGGTGCACCAAAGCAACGAGGTTGAAACAATACATCTAATAAAGTCATGTAAAATATCGGAAATGCCACCATCACAAACTTGACAACACACACACACACACACACACACACACACACACACACACACACACTCACACTCACACTCACACTCACACTCACACTCACACTCACACTCACTCACACACACACACACACAGACACAGACACAGACACAGACACAGACACAGACACACACACACACACACACACACACACACACACACACACACACACACACACACACACACACACACTAAAAAAAGGTACCATACTGAATCTATCAAGTTTTTGAAGTCTTATCTATTGTCCTATAACGGTGAAAACCTATAAGAATTTTATAATACTCATGAAGACCTGACTGATCAAACAAATCCTTATGTTTATTACACATACATTTATCTTATTTCCATCAATCCGCTTACTATACTTACTTAAACACGCAAGACCGTCATCTACAGAAGTTATACTCCTAAAAAAAAAGTCTCAATATACTGTATATGACTGGTTTAGGCATTATTATTCGACGTTTTTTCTCCATCCTCTGATTCCTCGGCACCAACTATCCTCACCAATCTTATTATCATATTATTCTTAATCTTCTATTATATGTTTCTTATTATATCATTGTACTATTCTTAATATAATGATCACTGCACCAATCCTCGTCCCTCGACCCCTCAGTCTATAGCACAGGTAATGTCAGGTCGTTGCGAGTAGAGGGCCACTCCACTATAATTTCCGGGTCCCAGGTAACTACGGGTAATTACCGATCAGCGGGGGTGTTAGGGCGCACGTCTATTTTGGTCACATCGGGTCAAGGAAACATAGCGTGCTCTGATGTACACTTTTCACAAAACACGGTGCTTCATTACGTACATGGCAGGGAATAATATGTAAAAATTCTAGGTTCCGGTATTCAATTAGATAATTTTAGACCAGTTTGCTATTATGGTTCAGTAAATGTTAAGAAATCTCCTGCTTTTGATCTGTGAATGTGGTGTTGCGCCTTCCACTCCTCGTGTTCTTGTGTTTGGCAGAACTGCATAAGTGGCGCTACTCTTCCAAACAAAGTCTCGTTTTTTTGGCAAATTAAATGCACAACGCACAGGCAAATTCAAGCCACACACAAACGTCCCCCCAAAAATACTAGGCACTGTCTGGGGTGCGTTATTTGCACACACTTGTCATGTATCTAACCAAGAACTGTGGAAAATATAGTGCAAAAGTCTGCAAAAGTGGCGTTTTCTTCTGGTCATGAATTTAATTATTAATTGTTTTCCCTTGGAAGTCTTATGAATATCATCCGTTTACCGGCAATGATTTCCTTCAGATAAGATTCATATAAGATTCCAGAGACAAGTTACAAAAAAATTACTGATATTGTTCAGCGTAAATCACACACAGGTAGCTCTGGTAATAACAGGCTGTGGTTATGAGAGCTGGGACAGGTGAGACGCGCCAAGGTGGGCTGGTCTAAAGGTGGACGAGGTGATCAAGGGCGAAGAAAGGAGTGTGGGAAAGGGGTTTGAAGCCTAGTGAGGGAGAAGGAAACCATTAAGATGCAATTTGAGAAACCCAAATGTAGCGCCGCAAAGGTCTTTACGGGACCATCAAAACCAGACTCCAAACCCCAAGGGTTACCCTGGTGCCTGGGTGGTGCTGGAGTGCAGGGGAGAGGCTGCCCATCAGACCAGAGTGTGGATATTCGCGTCACGTTTGCCTGACTACTGGGATTGGAAAACATTATTCATGGTACCTCTACATACTACCTACCATTATAACTAAGGCTATAACACCTTAAATATACACTTCACTATCTCCCAACCGAATAATGGAGATGTAGGAAAAGTTCTTACGGCTAGTAATCAGGGTAGAACAAGAAGTAACAGATTCAAGCTAAAAAAAGCGTAGATTTAACAAAGAAATAGGGAAAAACTGGTTAACAAATAGGGTGGCAAATGATTGGAATGGACTCAGTAGACAGGTAGTTAGTGAGGGTCATTAGGAAGCTTTAAAAGGAGGCTAGATAATTTCATGGATGGGGATGAAAGGCGGATGTAGGTAGTGTTAAGCAACAGGAACTACCTCGTGTAGGTCTCGCGGTCTCTTGTAGCTTCCTTATTTTCTAATGTTCTTATGTTAGCCCTGCCTATCATTACCCATAATTCCCCATCATAGCAGATGGCCCGCCACCGTCGCAGCCCTAACACCGTGCACAGGACCCACTAACAGTAATAACAGCAGCGATAACCACCTTAGCGGAGGTAAAAAGAGCACTCACTGGGCGAGTGCAATCCTCCGCCGAGGCTGGCACTTCGGGAGATATTTTCATGCAAATCTGTCCATTGGTTTTTCCGTAATTATGCTAGCACACACACACACACACACAAACACACACACACACACATACACATATACATACACACACACACACACACACACACACACACACTCACACACACACACACACACACACACGCCCAAACCACGCCCAAACCACGCCCACACGCCCACGCCGCCCAGGCAGAAGCTCCGACGGAAGTAGACAACAGCAACGCCCCCTATCGACTTCCGTCCACCCGGCATGAGCGCCGACGACTATGAAGAGAAGCCCGAGAGGTGACGTCAGCAATCTGACCTCTACAGTACTCCCATACCCCTAGGAATATAGAAACAACGGCAACTGAGAATACGGCCCCGTTGTCCGACCTGAACAGAGACCCAGGGACAGCCCAAGACATCACTCAACAAGCTGACGGCTCTGGTGAAGGTCCTAGTCTCTTATACGCTACAAGGAGAAAGGAAGCAACGAGAAACTAAAGAGAGAAAGGCCGAGGGAAGCTGAGACGAAACAAGACTCATCCTAGCCGCGATCCACGATTGGAATGTCCCCCTTTGCACTGAGTTGGTGTAGCGTGAGTACGAGATAAAGTTGCTGTGAGACAGGGCCGTGCGTTAACAACCAGAGACCATAAGCTAGGAGTCACTAGGTTAGATATAGGAAATTAATTACTTGTGTTAGTGTTAGTGAGCAGGACATCGAGACAAACGTTCTCCTTGCCAAATTGTGTGGCTGACTTGAGGTACCCATTGAGTTTATATAAATACAACTAAGAGCTACAGCTAAAAGAATGTCCTAACCAGTAGAAGGACATTTATTGGTACAAAGATAATTATATAATTTATGTACATTTAGTTATTTGCATTTTGTAATAAAATAACAAAAAAACTACTTCAGTTTCAAACTCCCAAAGTAAATATTTGTCTGTCCCTAAGGTACAAGACCGCTCGGTACATGAGCACGCTACCTAGGTAATTTACATTTATCATACAACGTAGCAACAATTTACGGGGCACGACAGTGGTGGCAGCTTTTTTGGGATTTTGGAGCCGTTAAGTACTTGCCGCTAACAAAGCAAAGTCAGTAAAGTCTCCAACAAAAACACTTTATGTGCCACCGTAAACCTAAAGTAAAGCAGGTTTCTTCAGACAGTGATACCAGTAGTGAGGATGTAGATTACTCTTGTGATAGTGATCATTACTATTGGGATATCAATAATACCATCGATATGACGCCTCCTACGTCAAGCGACACAACGTCACAGGGTGCCGCCCATAGTAACAACAATCCTGGAACAACGGCAGATTTAGCCGCAATCATCACTGGTAATGCAAAAGACAATTACACTAAAGTGAGGGGGCTTAATTACTTCAGTGGGAAAAACAAGAGTGTTGACCCTGCGTACCCAGGCGTAAAATTCCATATAAGCCCAAAGAGCTGGCTTAGGGATATAGAAACCAAAACCAAGGAAAACTGGACGGACTGCGGTAAAATAGAACTAGCAAAACAGTACTCAGTAGGTACAGCACGTAAGTTTTTGATAAACGAATCCGAAAACCATAAATACGTTTGGAGTAAAGTAAAAGAAGCATTTCTAAAACATTACCCTGTCGAAAGCGAAATAAGAGTATATAACTTCGGAAATAAGTAATGCTCAGCGACAACCGGGAGAAACGTTATATTATTTTTATGGCAGACTTGATCATCTCATCAATCTGGCAAAAAGAGAAAGACCAGACTTTGAACCATGTTTGCGCAATATTGCGATATCGAAGTTTTGCGACGCCCTTCCGATAGGCTTTTCGACCTACAAAGCCGGAGTCACTAAACGCGACCTTAAAGCGCGCCACGGTCTATAAAAAGGCTTCAGATTATGTCAAGGCCGTCCCGTCATGCAAATTAAGTGACGAAGACATCGAGTTAGAATCAAGAATGAAGGTTCGTGCTGTTGTAGAACAACCACAAGAAACACCACAGTCGCATGTTGGAAGATGGGAAGGAGCATGGCCTAAAGCCACGCCCGCTCGTGACAACACCAGAGGGTGGCCAGCGCATGACGGTAAGAAGTGTGGGAAAGAAACGCCACATTCTTTGCATGTGGGCGTAAAGGTCACATTGCTCGTGACTGCAGGAGCAACAGACCTAGAAACTATAATTATGGGTGTGCGAACTGTGGACTAAACAACCACGCTACGCGTTTTTGTAAGAAAAAAAAACCTTCGATGAGACAGTACATATCGCTCAGAATGGCACATCTGGTGGAAATGTTAAAATAGCAGGTCACGAAAATAATGAAAGTGACACATACAGAGATCAAGATTGTAACGATGTAAAGAGTTCACCAGATATAAGTGCAAATGCAGGCAGCTCCGAAGAGGAAGCTGTGTTGCCAATCTTTGATGGCAAATTACGCATAGATGTAGTCACCCATTCAGGGGGCTTAATGACACTGCGGGTCAAAGTAAAGGGAACTAATGGTAGAGAGAAAAATGTAATGGCCCTCCTAGATACAGGAAGGTGTAAGTCTAGTAGATGCCACTCTGTGTAAAGAATAGGAGATTCCTCGTAGTGCATGGAGTAAAAGAAAGTTATATTCCATTACCGACGAGGAAATTCCAAATCAGGGGGAGGCTAATGTGGGCATGGTCTTAGGAGATAGATTAGACTATCACACATTTGTCATGACTAGAGGAATTGAGCTACCTACACCACTCTTACTAGGAGCTGACTTTTTGTTAAATAGAAACATAACTTTAAAGGTAGAACAGACGAGAAAAATATAACCAATGGCATAGAAAGCGCGAGAATAACTATAGAAGAGGTGGATGTCCCCATAGTCAGTACGAAGTCGGAAGTAGAAATGGGGATAATAAATGAGGAAGAGAAAACAGAAGATAACGAAGGGCAAGACGAGAGTCCGCGCATGAGAGTACAGGCGTGCGAGCCAGTAGCTACATATACCACCCGCCACAGCTGGCTACGTCGGTACCTGGAACTGTCGCCGATAGGAACTGTCGCCGATATCGGCGACTGTTCCAGTTTTTCACGTCGGCGGGAGTTCCAATTGTCGGTGACAGTTCTAGTTCTTGATCTTGATATTACAGTACCCAATATATCATTTAATAAGCTTTTAATCATGTTTCTGCATTCAGGGATTAAATACCAGCAATAACTTGAACTATCAAAGGCTTTCAATGGGAGAAATATACTTGTAAAGTTGTCAACACCCTTCTCCTGACTCCGCCCCTTGGAGACTTGGGCCTGGCGCAGGGATCGCAAGCGACGCAAGGCGATCGCAATAGTACGGCCCTAGGTGTCTTGAAGACACCTTCACCTCCCTCCCCTTAATTCTCTCCTTCTCTCATGCTATCCTTTCCTCCTCTATTTCATCCTTGTTTGAGACAGACATATAGGAGCCACGAACATATCGTATATGAGCTTCCAGCAATAACTTGAACTATCAAAGACTTTGAATGGGAGAAATATACATGTAAAGTTGTCTACAGCCTCCTCCTGACGCCGCCTCATTGGAGATTAGCGCGGAAGAATACCCAACCCGCCCCTTCCCCCCCACTGGGAGAGTCCCACTGGGAGTGTCCTCCCACCGTCGTCGTTGCCGAAAAAGAAAACGAGTAGCGTAATTTGAAACCGTATATACTTGCAGATACAAGGCATAAAACAACGCTGAAACAGGGTAGAATATACAGTTATATAAACTACTGTGTATCATCTTCAGTGGCACATACAAATCAATAGTGATGCTTTAATTCGCAATATATGGCGCCTGGCGACATTAGTGCAGGTGGCGCCTTTAGTGTTATCTACGGTAGTAGTACGTATTTCTCTATTTTAAGTTTATTTATGTAATCATAATAAATGCTTGGGGGTCGATAACCGAACTGGATTTCCAGAAGGGGTCTGGTGTGTGTGTGTGTGTGTATATATATATATATAATATATATATATATATATATATATAATATATACATACTACACACACACCAGATAAGAGAGAGAGAGAGAGAGAGAGGGGAGATGAGAGAGAGAGAGAGGAGAGAGAGAGAGAGAGAGAGAGAGAGAGAGAGAGAGAGAGAGAGAGAGAGAGAGAGAGAGAGAGAGAGAGAGAGAGAGAGAGAGAGAGAGAGAGAGAGAGAGAGAGAGAGAGAGAAGAGAGATGAAAATATATATATATATAAAATATATATATATATTATTCATCATTTAAATTTAATTCAAGGGAAAAAGAAAAAATAAAAGGGGAAAAAAAAAGCCGGGGGGGGAAAAAAATTTTGGGGGTGA
>JACEEZ010004976.1:0-13110 GCA_016584305.1 Chionoecetes opilio
GGGTTTCGAGCAAAAAATCCGGCCCCGAGTCGACGCGCAGTGTTCGTATGCTGCATGGTAGCTGCAGCTCATCCCTAACTGCATGGCACTGCGTAATGGTTGAGCTTCCATGGTTGCTGTTATTGCTTGGTCTTGCATTTCTGTTGTGACCCTAGGGCGACCTGAACGGTGACGGGTCTCTGTTGTCCGTTCCTCCCCATGTCGCTTTATCCACCTTGTCACTGTTTTCTTATTGATACCGAATACTTGTGCAATGTATTCACTATTTTCTCCTTCTTCATAAAGGGAGATCATACCACCTCTCATCTCCTTGGTGGTTGGCTGCATGTGACTAGCTCTCTCCATACTCCTGCCGGTGGTGATGTGTGTGGCCTTCAATGGCTCAGGTGTGAAGATGAAATGTCCTGGCGATCATTGCTGGGCCGAATATACTTCGCATTCCACATTGAATAATATGAAACCTCAACGCAGTAAATCTATTGAACCTTTGAAATACCCTTGGATTGTTTTAGACATTGTCTCATCGGCGGCAGATATGAAGCTTTGAACCCTTATCTGAACAGTAGCTTAAGGGATTCAGGCTTGCCAACCACGAGCATGTAGCTGCGTTAGGGTTTTCATAATGTTTCACGCGTTACATTTCATATTCGGACAAAACCGTGACACGACTTTTGTCTTAGACTGTACGTGCCTTATTCCTATCGGCAATATTTTCATAAACCTTATTTGCAGTATTTCTAACCCCTACAACAGCGTCGGAAATGAAAAATGACACAATAGGGGTCTTGGGGGAAGCAAACCCCCTCAGTAAGTTTAGGTTGCGTAATCAATGACCAGGTTAGGTCAGTTAACTAGCAGGGGGATCTGGGGGGCAGTTATGTCAGGAGAGTATTGGTCACTAGGGTGTATTTTATTAAACTGCAGCTTTACAGTTTGTGTTTTCTCCAGACCTTCACAGATATATTCAGATACCTCCAAAAAGTCATTATAAAGTGGGGGAGAGATGCTGCCTTTCCCTCCTCCCTCTAAATAACCCCCCTTCACCCCACCCACCCCAAAAAAAGTATTACTAACCTAACCTTACCAATAAGCTCCTTCCGAGACCTAAGGGCGGGAAAGGACTAGAATGGTATTTATGGTTAAGATTTGTTTTGTTGACACTATCTTCAGATAAAACTATATTATTCTGATAGATTTTTGTGTTTTGAAAAAATCTGACCTTTGTTTTTCTTGTCAATCACTTGATTACTTTTATTGCCGTTTCTTTAGTAGTTAATATTACCATAACCAGTAGCTTTGGTGCATCATAATTATAGTGTTTGCCTGTATGTTTTAGTTTTTGTGCGATTAATTTTTGAAAATCTGGTACGTGAGGTTAGGTCCTGACTGGAAAAGGGGGCTGGTCGTCCCTATCTGGAAAGGGAACTATATTGAGGTTAATTAAGTGATTAATTTTTTCAGGGGGTCTCGCTAGATCGTTATTTGAGAGGTTATGCATCGCTATGTATAGCATATGTTATGTATATCTGAAAACTTAGACCTAATCCGTGATCACCATTAGCAAAAGCCACAATGAACCAAGTTTCATCCATATATGGTGATTTATTTTTTTTGCCAAAATTCTGAAGGCTAGGTAGGCAGGGTGTAGGGATTTGTGGAGGTAGAATAGTTGTTGTATGCATTTACACTGGTAAATTAGTTTACAAAGGGTCAAAAATTCCTTTCAAAACCAAATATCGGAAAAGAAAGACCAGATTCGTGATCACCATCACCAAAAGTCACTATAATCCAAGTTTCATTTAAATCCGGGAATATTTTTGTTTGTTCCCCACCCCAATTTTATATATATTTATTATATATATAATATATATATATAATATAAGTTATATAATATAGTTAATATATATAATTGTTATATTATATATATGGGTTATATATATATATATAGTTTATTATATTATGTTATATATATATATATAGTATATATTATATATAGTTAATATATATATATAGTTATATATATATATATAGTTAAAATATAATATTAGTTATATATATATATATAGTTATATATATTATATATTTATATATATATATAGTTATATATATATATAGTTTAATTATATATTTTAGTTATATATATATATAGTTTATATTTTATATAGTTATATATATTTTATATTAGTTTATATATATATATATTATATTTATTATATATATTTTATTATAGTTATAGTTATATATAGTTAAGTTTATATATAGTTATATATAGTTATATATAGTTATATATAGTTATATATATAGTTATATATAGTTTATATATAGTTATATATAGTTATATATAGTTATATATATATTTATATATATATTTATATATATAGTTATTATAGTTTATATATAGTTATATATAGTTATATATATAGTTATATATATAGTTATATATATAGTTATATATATAGTTATATATATAGTTATATATATAGTTATATATATAGTTTATATTATAGTTATATATAGTTATATATAGTTATATATAGTTATATATAGTTATATATAGTTATATAGTTATATAGTTTTATATAGTTATATATAGTTATATAGTTATATATAGTTATATAGTTATATATAGTTATATAGATAGATAGATAGATACGTATATATAACATTTAGCGAGGGGGCGGGCCTTGGCCAAGTCCAGATCCTGGTCTTCATGTTCTTTTGACAGCGACAGTTGAGGGCTATTCCTGTACGGATCTCAGTATGTTCATTAATCTAGCTGGGTATGATTAACATGTCATTTTCCAGCAATAATGGATTGTCATTCTCTGCCATTCTTCTATATTTATGTTGGTACCGCAGCTAAATGTTGAAATGCAGGCCAAAGTCAGGACTCAAGGATGGATCCTGCCCCAGACTGAACTGTTTTTTGGTCTCCTAACCGCATAATTTTTCATTTCAGATTCTTGAATCCATGGAAGTAGAAAGGGCTGAAAATGAACATCCTGAAACTGTGCTGAAACGGAAGTACTACAGAGCCAGTACAGCCGCCCAAACACAAGGTTAGTACTGGTACACAGTACGAGAGGCAGCCAGATACAACACCAAGTGTTGGTTGTTCGGCTAATTTCGTGCCTGGGTGGAAATTGCCCCCTCATGGGAGCAAAGGTGAGAAAAGAAAAACATTTGGTAAAACTTTTAAGGAAGTTTTTACCAGTTACGACACCTGAAAGGGGCGTGATAATGTTTAAAAACGCTTATTTTCAGACATTTTCTTACATAGTTACAATTTTTGAATTTTTCTAAAGAGTGCCTGAAACGGATGGTAGGATTTTTTCTTTTTAAATCTTATAAGCTCGGGCCACATTTAATATCATTTCGGCACCCAAAAACCCCAACAGGGGATCTACTGGGGTCAATTGCCACATCACGTAGCAGATCAGAAAAATTTTCAGGATGACGGACTGAAATTTTCCTCGTGAGATGAATTTGACATGCCACCGATGTAGAACCAGTGGAATGGCAAAGAGATGATGATGATGTTTAAAGTGATTTATGCCAAAAAAAAATTAGACCAAAGCATTTTTTTTGGGGGCTGCCATAGGTAATTAATAATTGCTGTTTTATGTTATGGTATTATAAGTATTGTATGATGTGAATATTATCAGTAAATCAATATTCCAAGAAAAAAAAATCTTCTTTAAAAAGACAATTTTTTATATTCAAATTTTTGACTTTGGTCAATGATTTCCTTTCGTTTCACAGAGGTTTCCTAGTAAAAGAAGAAAAATTCATCGTTTTAAAAAGTGTCTGTGGGGGCTGTTCGATACCTGCCCCACTTGTAGGAACCCAATGTCTTGTAGGAAAAATTTTTGCAAGGGGAAAAAGGGTTTTTGTTTCCCCAGGAGTCCCCTTTTGTGGACCCAAAAAAAATGGTGCACAGCCATGTAATCGGGGGTATCCCAGCCGGCAACTCCGCGAGGGGAGCCTTCTTTTACGGGTGCATCCCCAACAAAAACTCTGAGTCTAAAGGCCCATAACTTTGCCACCCATGTTCTTAAACATTAAATAATCACATGTCACGTTTCCTTTTCCTACTGTTTTGCATAACGGCGGGAGGAACAGAACGATTTTTAAAGAGTTGAAGAACAGGAGGTGGCCTTGTGTTTGGTTGTGATGGCCGTTCTTTTTAAAGGGGCACTGCAAAATATGGTTCTACACCATCATGGAGGAGAGGACAAAAAAATAAAATCAGCAGTTAGTTAGGTGAATACATCATGTCTGTTAAAAACTTAAAACGATAGTATGGGAAACATTACCAGGGTTCAATTCAGTTGTTGGGCCCCGATACTTCCTGTTCTGCCATAAGTTTGCTTTCGGATGGAAAAAACACCTAGTAATTGGGTTAAATATAAGAGGGGATAAAAAAAGAACATTTCTAAAAGGATTACAGTAAGATTAAAATTTGCTTCAAAGCAACACCTGAATGTACTAGTTAAGCAAAAAATAATGTTTTCCGCATTTAAATGCTGCCTAATAATTTTTTTCTTTTTTTCAGAGTAATAAAAGTGAAGAATAGCAGTGCCATGGGAAGGGAAAGGTCATCCGGGGGATAAATTTTGCTCCAAGAAAAAGTTTTTCTCAGTTGAGGGTTTTGTCCAATGGGCATCCCAGATACAAAAATGGTTAAGAAAAACTGCAAAGGATAAAACTATTATGGCGCGGGCATTATCAAAAAGGAAATTTTTAAAATGTTTTATTGGGGGAGGGGGGAGTGGAAGGGGTATTATTCTAATGACGTAAAATAGAAAGGATTTGTACATGGCAGCAAACGGGAGTAATTGAATTTTGGGGTTTCCCTTTGTGACATGCTCCGAATGTTTTTAAATTATAAATTTATTTTATATTAAATTTTACAATATTTTTTTTTTTTTAGCATAGGTACAATTTTATTTATTTAATGGCCCCCGGGAATTTTTTCTTGAGTAAGGCTTGATTAGATTTTTTTTAAACACCACATTTTACCGGATTGACACTCTTACCCCCGGGTCCATTATTTCCTTGTTGAATTTTTTTAAACCCTTTTCCCAGGTCTGGTCAAGAAAATGGAGAAACTTGCAAAGCAGGACAACTTGGAGAAGTACGGCAGGAGAAAGCATTTTAACCTTTGTACGGGTGGCCCATCAACCCTGATGGAACCCAGACATGATGTTGGCTAAGTGGCTCCCATTGATGATACATTCAAATTTTCATGACGCCATCATTCAGACCTATCCCCAAGTGTCGCACGATGAGATTGATGAGTCAGAGCAAAAAAAAGAAATGGATAAACCCGGTAAGCATACAAGAGTAAAACCCCCGGGCATGGGCCCGACCCACTCCCATACTGTTCTACCCTTTTTACTCTGGGGTGGGACGTTTTTTCAGAAACATATACAAAAAAACCAAGAGATGTTCACAAAAGGGCACTTTTGTTTTTTAGGGCACTTCGGTATTTGCTAATCGAGGAAACTATTATAAAAACAGTAAGAATCATACATAATATATCCCCAAATTTCTTTCCTTCAGGTAAAAAGGCTCTGAAAAACTTTCATCCCTATGCCAAAAAAAGGCCCCCAGTTGATTGAAAAATTTGACCCCACCCCAGACTCCAATTTTTGAGGCCTCACTCCTGATTTTTTGATTTCTCCCCTAAGAACACACATTATTTACATGGGAATGAAGTGCAGGTGAGTAAAATGTTGAAGCCTCCTATTCTAGTTTGACAGTTCTATTTACATTTAAATCGTTCGGGAGCCCCCATGTTTTTCCCTGCATTTTTTCATAAAAAGATCTGTTATCCCCGAAATTTTAGGCCCCGGACACAGGGGCCACCTTTTGGGTTCAATTTAGGGGCGCCACGCAGAGCGGGAAATGGGGTTTCCCCATAGGTTTCCATTGTTTTGACACGCCCCCTTTACACGAGCGACCGTGGCGAGGGGGACGCGGATCCCCCCCACGCGTGGGTAGCTTTGTGGCTTGGCCCCTTATAATGGGCCACTTGTGTGGCGCTCGTGGAGGGCAAAGCTGCGACCGTCAGTCTTTCACCAATCTAGTATGTGAGGTAGAATTTTTTTTTCTTTTTTTTTTTCTTTATTCGAACTTATTCTGTTTTTTCTTGCTTCATAAGTAATTTGAATTTGGCATTTTTGCTTTTAGAATTTTCTTTATGATAGGGAAATTGGTTTAAGTCACCCCCCGTTTAGGGGGGTATCCAATGGTTTTTGGCTTTGACGACGAGACGTCGCAGAAAGAACAGAGGTAGTAGAGTAGCTTCCTCCTCAAGTCCATGCTGAAACGGGGAAGGTGTAGGGGCGTTCTCTGCCGCGGCTAACCTTACACAGGTCCCTCGTCGAGATCAAAGGCGGTAACAACGTTTCGTGTCGTCACGGCGTGGCGACCACAAAATTGCTCGTGTCCCACTTTCTTAGACTTTTAACCCAAACCCAAAATACTCAAGTAGGAATATCATGGTAAAAAGGTAAAGAGGGATAAACGTTAGCGCGCGGGCCTTCGGTGCTCATCTCCGTGGCTTTTTCCCCTTTGGGGTTTTAGGGGGGGTGAAAAACCGTTCCCGGGAACAGGGCTAGGTGAATCGGGTCCCACAGTTCCCTTCCCCCGGGTTTTCCCCAGGTACCCTTTTTATGAAATGAGCCAGGTACCACAGATTCGACCGGGCCCTAGCCCTAACCACGAAGGCGACAAATGTTTGGACTTTAACCCCAATACCATAGTTACTAAGTATAAAACTGGTCTAGGGTTTGTTACCAAATAAAAAACCCGTTATGCTAAATAGATTGGTAATACATTTGGGGGAGGGGTGTGGCCAATACCCTTTTCCCCAGTGTCTATAAATTTACATGCAAAAAAAGTGCCCTTCTAATACAAAAATCTTTCATTCATCTTTGTTTTTTTTTTTTGCAGATCATTTGGCAGCCCTTCATACAAAAGAAAAACAGCGCCACAAACAAAAAAAAAAATGGGGAAGACTTTACACCATTGTCTTTTCCAAGTTTAAAAAAAAAGGGGTGGAGGTTATGCATCCAAAGAAAAAGGTTTCCGCCACTACGGTATGGTAGTACATATGTGTGCCTAGCCTTTGGGTAAATGTAGGGTGAACAAGAGAGACGTGGCATCTAAGGCTGCTGTTAGGGCATTAATTAAAGAGATCAAGACATGTTAGGCTGACAACAAATTTTTTACAAATCCAAATCACGCATGCTTGAATCACATTTTTAAAATTAAATACTGTTTCAATTTTTTATTTTCAGCTTAGATCCAAATTGAGGAAATACTTTGTGATGAGGGCGGAAAAAAGCCCAGAAATTTTTGAAGTTTAGAAGGGTGAAAAATTCCACCACCATTAGCTTCACAGCTTGATATCCTGACAGAGAAGAAGCAGTGTCCAGTTGTTTAAAACGTTTCAATCTTTTCCCAAGTTTAAGTAGTAAAACTTTGAAAATCATTTCAATATTTTTTTCTTAAAATAACATTTTCTGAGGAAATGTATACTCAAAAATAGGTGCAAAATCACATAAAAGACAAAATAATTCTAATCAAAAAATTTTTCATCTTCCATCATTATCATTTCTATCATACAGTCGGCGCAAAAAAACTTAGGCGGGAATAAGTCCCTTTGTGTTTTGACAATTTTGGGTGGGAGAATTGAATTTTTTACTTATTTTTTTTATATTGGCAGTGATTAGGGGGTTTGCTATAGATTTCCGCTGCTGCCCGCTCTGTATCTTCCAAGTCATCATAGGAAGAGGTTTTTGTTTGGTTCTCCAACCTTTCCCAACCCCCCTTTGCCCTCCATCCCCTACCGCCCCTCCAGGTATACTAATGCATTAGCCCGGGCAAATCAATCCATTGTGAAGAAGACACATATAGTAACTTTATACGAAGGGGAAAAAAATTGGCCCGATACGAGGGAGATTGTGTTTCCAAAAATACCATCTCGGTGTGGTGCAGGTGGGGCAAGATGGTGGTTAAGAGATGTTTTTTTCGTGGAAAAAAAAGGCAATGCGACCCAAAAAAACTTTAAAAAGATGATCAACTGCTCAAAAGATTATTGACATCAAAATCCTTTTGAGCAGTTGACGTCTTTTTGGAATTTTTTTTGGCACCCCGACCCTTTTTTCCAGCAAAACGTCTTAACACCCCCACCGAGACGGTATGGGGTTTGGGGAAAAACACATCACCCCCGCTACGGCCAATTGTTTTCCCCACTTCGATCAAGGGTTTCATATGTGTCTGCTTTACAAGGATATAGATTTGCCCCGGGATAATGCTTAGTATCCCCGGGGAGGCGGTTTGAGGATGGAGGGGCGAAGGGGGGGTGTAGGAAGGTTTTAGAACCCAAAAACCCAAAAACCCCTCCTATGAGACTTGGAAAAAAGATGGGGAGCACGATGAATCTTAGCAACCCCTAATGCATGCCCAAAATACAAAATAAGTAAAAAATTCAAAACGCCCCCCCGAAAAATTTTAAAACAGCTATGGCGTTATTCCGTCCAGGTTTTTTGGCGTCCTAAGTTTTTTGCGCCGACTGATAATATACAATAAATGAGTTCAGTTTAGTTCACTATATCCGGTAGTTTGAATCCCTTGAACTGTCTGAATCAAAATTTTTTTTGAATGGACTCACTGCACAGGCTGGTATCAAACGGTATTTTTGTCCAGGTATCTCCATATCCCGGGGCAAATTGGGGATAAAAAACCCCTCGATACCCCCTGGAAATAAAAAGTATATTCATTTTCTACTGATCTTTAAGTAGAAAATAATTTTACTAGTTTTCTGAATGCCCACAAAACACTTCACACCAGTTCATACCGAACTTTGGGGGTTTGAATTATGCAAGATTACCAAATGTTTTTGCTAGAAAACTAGGCCTGCATCAATGTCGCACAAAATATCACAATAATTGTTACCGGGAATTTTGATCTTTTGTTTTAGGGTTTTTTAAACCTAGCCAGTTTTATTTTTGATAAAAAATGAAACACCCCTTTTTTTTTAGGTAAAACTGCCCCTGTTTTGTGGGAGGGATGCCGATCCTCCCCTTGCAAAAACCCCACCCTTCTTGAAAGTAGAGAGGCTGTAGCAAAAAAAATGAGGGGTGGGGAAAACGCTGGTGTTTGTAATTCAGTGCGGGCCCCCAAAACTGGGGGTGAGGGGCCCTGATCCCGGGTTGCATGTGTTGACTGCCGGGGGTGGGGAAACAGGTATCATTCCCCCCTGACTGAAAAGGAGGTGGTGTCCCTTTCGGAAAGGGGAAAGGGGACCCGGGACGTCAGGACTGCAACAAAATTTCCGGGGATTAATGACAGCGGCCCGGCAAGGTCTTTCCCATCTATTGCTGACACGGACCGCAGGCATTGTGAATATCAGAGACCTCATAGTCCGGGTTCACCCTGGTAAGTCAAAAAAAGGGGCCTATTCTAGCCTTGTGTCCTGGTGGAACGCCGATGAGCTTCGACGGGGATGTTGAACTATGTTTACTCAAGAAGACGTTTGATAGTGCATCGTGATCACTCGGGGTTTTTCTGCGACTTTGCGGGGTTCTGCAAGGATATTGGTTTGATAAAAGGCGTTTTTCGGGACTGAGAGTGCAGTGAAATGTGGAGGAGGTAGTATTCCAGCTTCTTTCCTTAAAAACAGGATTTTAGGCAAGGGTGCTCCTTGCCCCATCCTTTTCAACCTTGTAGGATGGGGATTTGGCAAGTTGTTCAAAGTGTTTGGAGCATCCCCCGGGAACACCAAGATCACTGACTTTTTTGCCGATGATGCGAATCTTTTTGGTCGTGGAGGTCCGGTATGGCTCTCGAGGCGCTGCACGAGGAGGGAAAGCCTTTTTTGACTTGAGGGCCCTGGCTTAAGACCCAAGGGCCAGGTGTTTGGGGGTTACTAGGGATGGGGCCGTAGGGGGGGGAAGGCGACGCGCCCTTTGGGTATGCCCCCAATGATTGATGATTGCATGTAATGATGCCATGGGAAAAAAATTTGGATGTCAAACAACAAAGGTAACTTTTGGTGGTTTTCCCCAAAAGTTTTCTCAGAGGGTTTTCCCATCTACCACTTTTGAATCAGAAGTGACATTCATCAGATTTCTCTGATAGAACCATCCGCGTAACATTCCGTTTTTCCCCTTCCTCATGGGGTTTCCTTTTATTCTTTAAACCCCTCCCCTTTAATCTTTTTCATAGTGCCAATGACCTCGGGTCGGCACATTCACCTTTTTAGGCATTAAATCAATCAATCAAACAAAAAGTCCACGTTTTTTTAAACATGAAATTTACGTATTATCAATTTTTCAAGAAATAAAGTAAATTGGAGTAAGTTGTTTTTGAATCCTACTCGATTTGGCAATTGACGGGCAGGGGTTTCCATTTGTGCTCTGTATGTCAGGAAGGCAACCCCAAAGCCCAAGGGTTAAGACACATCCCGGAAAACCTGGGGGCACGTGATGCCTTAAAATTACATTGGGGATGTTGGGGTCCCTTCAGCTTTTCTTTGACAATATTTGTGGTTTTGGGAAATACACATTCCCTAATGTTGGCATTGTGGCAATTTCCCCAACCGGCACCGAAGATATAGTGTTCGAAATCAGTGAAATATACAAATTTTTGAAGAGATCCATAAACGAACTGAAAACTTCTTAACAATGATAAATATAAAAAAATGTGCTAACTTGTAATACTGTTTTTCATTTTATGTTAATGTGGGGAAAAGGGGTGTAGAAGGGGGGGAACCTTATTTTTAAATTATATATAATTGGTAACATACTGGGAAAAATTTGCAAATAGTTTTAATGTGAAGTACATACTCATGAATGAAAGTATAACAGGTGCAAAAATGTAGGCAACAGAAGACATTTAAACAAATTATGTTTAATATATATATATTAATATAATATATTATAATATATATTAAATATATATAATTATAATAAAATATATAAATATATATAAATATATTATTTAAAATATTATTATAATATATATATATATATATATATAATTATATATATATATATATATATATTATATATATATACAGTAAAACCTTATAACCGGGACTGTATAACTGGGAAATTTTAATAACTCGGCTGGGAAAGACAAAGCTTTTTTTTTTTTTTTTTTTTTTTGCCCCCGTCCCTGGGGGGGCACGCAGGTTGTTATGTGAGCCCAGGGGGGGATCCAAAAGCTGTGGGGGGCCCCGGGGCTCAGCTTTTTTTGGGGCCCTATATTCGCCAAAATTAAGCACTTTTGTGGGTATTTTGAGGCCCATGTTTGGCAAAGAATAAATGCTAGATGGATTCAGAGATAAAAGGATGAAAAAGAGAAGGGGAAAAATGTTTTTTGTTTTTTAAATTGCCAATGTTTTTTTAAAATTACTGCTTAAAGCTAATATACATTGGTGGGGCCCTTTTGGGGGGGGCCCTGGGTAGGCCCCGGTAGCCCCCCGTTAATCGGCCCCCGGCTGACCCTGGATTAGAGGCCAGCCGCCCCCTGTGTCCTCCCATGCACTCACAGTCGAAGGTGGAGTTAATGGGCAGGGCATGTGGGTGTTCTTAGGCCCCTCAACGGTGCAGAAAGATTTCAAGTGGATTTATGGGTCTCACTCGGGATCGAACTCGGGTCTTCGAGAACGCCACCCGGTGACGCTAACCACTCTGCTACCGCCTCACCTAAACTGCATCTCATGGTTTTCACTCGGCATATCATGCCCTCACAACTTCTTGTGTGAACATGTAAACAGAAAGTCGGCAAAAAATAATGTATATCGGCATATTGATATTATAACTGCATCTCTTCGCTTACACTCACTTACCGTTCACTGGTAAGTGTAGTTTTTATACTTTTAATGTACTTTTTTTTTTTTTTTTTTTTTTTTTTTTTTTATAACCATATCAGAGAAGGACATTGCATAACTCGGCACATTGAATAACTCGGCAAGGGCCAGAGCCCCTATCGTGCCGAGTTATAAGGCTTTTACTGTATATATATATATATATATATATATATATATATATATATATATATAATATATACCAAACTTTACATTCCTTTATAAGGGAAAAAACTGCGTCTTATGCGCCGGCAAATACGGTATATATATATATATATATATATATATATATATATATATATATATATATATATATATATACTGTATTTGCCATATGCGCCAGCAAATACGGTATACTGTCGGACCCCGCCGAACACGAGTTCGCCCTGCACGAAACTCGCACTTACACGAATAGGTAAAATATCCCATGACTTGCCGAACACGAGTTTTACTCGCGATAACACAAATTTGAATTTCCCGGCGGATGTTGTCGATGCTGTCGGCGGCCATTTTGCCGGGGACAGCCTGGGCACGCTCAGCCTGGGCCTGTGGGCCTGTGTTTACCATCATGAAATTGAGAAACTTGCTGAGGGAAGCAGATAACTTGACAGAGCTCTTCACTGACCAAGACCCCATACAGGAGAGGAGCATCAAGTTCAAGAGAGTTGTGGATGAAGGCCTTATACCCTACAAGGAAACTTTAAGGAGCATGGAGGCCTCTGCTTGCCAAAAGCCCATCACAGCTTTCTTCAAACCATCTCCAGCCAGCACACCAGCCAAGAAGCATTCTACACCTGCTACACCTCCTGTTACTACACCAGCCAGGCAGCCTGTTACTCCTGCTACACCAGATAATACTACCTCATCAATGTCATCTGTCTCTCCCATCCCATTATGTGGCTTTGATGATCCAGATGATACAGACAGTGAGTGATCTCCACCCAGCACACAGCCATGCCTCCTGCTACACCAGCCAAGCAGCCTGTTACCTCTATTTTTTTTATAGTTAATGAAAACCATTTTCTAGTTTTAAGGTATTTTTTATTTTAAAAAATATTAATTTTAATAACAGTTGTTTCCTTCATCTTATTCACCCAAAAATAGTAGTAAACATTTTTACCCTCCAAAAATGAGGGTCTGGGACTACCATTTTTATTATCAAAAAAAAAGTGATTTTTTTTTTACCCCCAAAAAGTATGGTCTGGGAACGTAACCTATTTTCTATT
>JACEEZ010004976.1:13881-118881 GCA_016584305.1 Chionoecetes opilio
TTGGGGGGGTTTTTTGGCCCCGGTTTTGTTTTGACAGAAATCTTAAAAGGAGCTGGGGGCGACATTGGTTTCAATATTTGGAACCAATTTTGCTCCCTTTTTGTTCAATTTTTTAAAGGAAAAGAAAAAAAAAGGGCATTTGCTTCAAAAAAATTTCCCCCCTTTTAACCGGGCTTTTTTTTGCAAAAAAAGAACAATGTTTAGTAGCGTAAAGTTTGGGTGTTTTTGGAAAGGTTGTAGTTTCTTCTTCCCCTGTATTCCCTCCATATTTTAGCCTTTCAGAGTAAGGCACGTTTCTCCATCATTCCCAGATGCAGAAGAGAGACACTGGTATTGCAATTCCAAGGTTGGGAAAAAAGTTTGGTAAAGAATCAATGAAATTACTTTTGATAAAATAGCTAAATACCAAGAGGGAATCATGAAATTGCCTCAAATATGAAAGCGGGCACCTTTCAGGATCTCCTTTGGGTCTTTTGCACCTAAATTGAAAACGGGCTTACCTCCCTTTTTTGTAGGTAACATTATCACATCAGTAGTTACAAAAATCCAACTCCATTGCAGTTGCCTGGCTGTATTCTAGAATAAAGAAGTAGTCAAGACAAGAATGATTTGAGTAACATGTACCTTGGGCGTTTCTCGGTTCAAATGTCTGCAGCTGTAGGTCGGCAAAAAAATACCAAATTAAAGAATTTTTAAGGGCAGAAGATGGTCTTGTACAAATTTTTTAACGCAATTTTTATCAGACTTTTATCTCAGAATGGTAAATTACCCCCTTCTTTGGCTGTCCTCATGACTCAATTGATGTTAATGCACAGCAAAAAGAGCGATATCAACCCTGAAAAAGGCAGAGATGCCACGAAAAAAAAGATTATGAACTTGAAATTGTCAGGTATAATGGGTCCCGGGAAACCAAATTTCCTGCTGATTTGAAAAGAGAAATACCTTTTCTAAGACTCTTGACTTTAAAGTGGTTTTCACAGCGAAGACCCTGAAAAATTTTGCTTTCCTTTCAGATAATAAAAATTTTGATAATTTTCCAGATTTGGGGACAATACCCGGGCTGTGTCGTAGCAAGGTCAGTCCCCTCAACAAAAAACTAAAGCGGTTATCTACCATTGATTGATATGCCACCAGCAGATCCTGACACTATCATGACTGCCATAAAGAAAGCACATGAATTAACCAGAAAAACTGGCCAAGCCTTCACCTGTTTATTTGCAGAACCAACAGCTGTACAGGATTGTGGTAGAGGTTCAGTGGGCCTTACCCAAATATGTTTCCAGATTTGATACCAGATTAGGGGGAATGCATCTACTGATGAGTTTTTGTAGCTGCAGTCGGAACATTGATGGCGATTCTGGATTAGAAGCTATTCTTGAGTCTAATTTTGGTGTGTAGCTAAAATGCTTACTGGTAAGAAGTTCCCAAATGAATGTGAGAGCTATGATAATGCTAACAACAGAGTTGCTACGAGATATTACTGCAAAAGTCACATACAAGCCAGGGAGGATCTCATGACAGGAATTGTAAAGGCTTGGCAATTAAAAGTCGCACTACAAAGATGTAGATGCTTTCATAAAACCAGTAATGATCATGATGCTCTATTGTGAGGGCTGAAAGAGAAGCCTACACCTACAAGCATTTTCAGCTCATGATGCCCTCTTTCTATGCATCTGGGCACGTGTTTTTGCTCGTATGGCCTCTATTATCTGCGAAGGATGGAGGCCCTCCCACAAAATGTCTTTTGGGAAAACTTCATGAAAGGATCCCATGTGATGAGACACAATATGGACTGTGAAGGAATCTGGAGTTTATATGTATATTGAGACAACTTTTATGCGATATGAACCATGGGAAGACTGGCATAATAGGCATCACAACAAAAACCCGAAACACTGAAATAGGCTCTCTTAGTCTGCATTCTTGTGGCCAGGACTAGTAACAGGATTCTCCAGCATGAAGATTCTGACAGGTTACAGGAGCTCAAAGTCCAACTCACAAAGAGAGGCGAAGCTAGAATTGATGCAGATAACGCTGACAGAATATGGCTTCGAAGAAACTTGATATGAGTATACTGTCAGGATCGGACCCCGCCGACACGAGTTCTCAGCCCTGCAACGAATCGCACTTACACGAATAGGTAAAATATCCATTCTTGCCGAACACGAGTTTTTACTCGCGATAACACGATTTTTGAATTTCCTGCGGATGTTGTCGATGCTGTGTCGGCGGGCCATTTTGCCGGGGACAGCCTGGGCCCACCCTCAGCCTGGGCCGCCAGAAGCTGCTACAGTAGTCCTTCTCCTCTCTCTGCTCGTGCTGCTGTTGCCTCAAGACGTTGTGCTGCTCCCTTCTGGCCATGTCTCCAAGCATCATCTCCACCTACTCCAGGGTCAAGCGAGAAAAGAGGACAGTTTGTCCCTAGCGGAGAATATTGATGTGCTTGCTGTGATTGATAGTGGCCTAGCTAGGTCTGCTACGGCACGAGTTTGGCCTGCCAAGGCCACTGTTCGTACCATCTGAAGACCCGTGGAAAAAATAAGACAGAGGCGTGCAGAGTGCTGATGTCTCTAGCAGGTGGCGTCTGTGAGCCGGACGTGACCCCTGCTAGAGAAGATGGAAAATACTGAACAGGTGAGATAATGATTTTTCAATATACATCAAGTTTATGTTATTGTGTGTTTTGCTACATGGTGGTGTGCTAACAGGTGCTCGGGTGGTGGTGTAGGGTGTTACCAGTTTTTTTTCTTTGGGGACAAGTTAATTATTATTCAATGAGAAATGTATGTTTATTTACCTAGTTACTACGTATATTACTACGGGTGTGTGTGTGTGGTGTGGTGTGTTGTAGCTTAACGTGGCCGGTGTGTTAACGAGGTCTTTCGGTGGTGTGGGCTGTGTTGAGGCATTTGTGTGGTGTGTTGTTCTACGTGGCAGGTGTGTTAACGGTGTGCGGTGGTGTGGGCTGTGTTTTGAGGGCGTGTGTGTGTGGGTGTGTGTGTCGTGCTACGTGCAGTGGTGTTAACAGTGCTGCGGTTGGTGTGGGCTGTGTTGAGGCGTGTGTGTGTGTGTGTGTGCGTGTGTGTGTGGTGCTACGTGCAAGGTGTGTTATATGCAATGCATGTGTGTGTGTGTGTTTATGCATAACCGTTGTACATACCATTGTATTATACGCATGTTTTTTTCTTTGTCATTTACGCATACATGGATATCAGAGCAAGTGGACCACGGAGAGCAACGTTGACGCCGTAGCCATCAGGGAAAGCGGGAGCCATCTACGCCACCTAGCAGAAGGAGAACTTCTGGAATCCTCCCTGCCCCGGGGTTTATTTGCCAGCCATAGTGGTTACCAAGATTCAGCAGCGTTTTAGCCGGCACAACTTGCCTCGCACAGGTAAAAACATTAAATATATTTCACACTTCTATCTATCTATATTGACATCGTGTATATTCCCGTAATTGAAAGATCATTAAATATTTTTTTCACACTTCTATCCATCTATCTATGACTTGACAATTCCCTAATGAAAGGTTTTTTCTTCGGTTTTTTTCAGGTGAATGGGTCGCTGATAAGGAAGGGGCGCAGGCATACCTTCGCACCTTCAGTCCCTGATGAAGACAGTGACTCCTACCTGAGCAGTTGTTCAACACGAACGAAACTGGGGCCTATTTTACAGAAAATGGGCAATAGATTATCATCCACAAGGAAGTCCCGAAGTTTTACCAGGATTCAAGGCATTTAAGGACGCGTCTGACACTGCTGTATTGTGGTGAATCTGCAGGTGACTGCAAGATTAAACCATCCTTGTGTATCGTGCTGCACCCCGTGCTCTGAAGGGACTCAACAGGCGTTTTTGTCAGTGGTATGGGCAAATCAAACAAGAAGGTCTGGGTGACAGGCGAAGGTGTTTGGGAGTGGTTCCACGAACATTTGTTCCAGAAGTGCAGCTCTACATGTCCAAGAAAATCTGGCATTAAGGCAGTCTGCTAGGGATAATGCTGGTGGACACACTTCAATCCAGGCACTTAACCTGGCATCCGATGTATGGCGTTTCTCTACTTCCCCAAGGACACCCACGTTCCCTGTTGCAGACCGTGGACATGTGTTTGTGATCGACATTCAAGTGCAACTACCAGAGGGCTGTGTACAGAGAAACACTCCAGAGGAATGGAAGACGCAGCATGATGACTCTCATGACTTTCTGGAAGCAGTACCAACATCCGACATGCTCTTTTGACCATCAACAGTCATGGGATGAGTGAAGCCAAGCCCCTTATGCCTGTTGTATGCACTCTGCGCCTAGTGTGTCAAGACTTCAATGGGTTCCCTGCGTCACTCAGCAAATAAGGCATTGTAGACCGGCACACACTTTTGGTGGTGAAGCTTCTCTGACATGACTGAGGAGGATGTGGCAGTACCTCATTGACCTCCCATGGGCAGAGCCTCAGTGGAAGAAGATTATCCAATGAATGAGGATGACCAGCAGGTGATTTGATGCTGATGAAGATAACGACACAGAGACAAGGCCTGTGTTTCATAAGGAAATTGGAACGTGCTGAGGGAAGCAGATAACTTGACAGAGCTCTTCACGTGACCAAACCCCATAACAGGAGAGGAGCATCAAGTTCAAGAGAGTTGTGATGAAGGCCTCATACCCCTACAAGGAACTTTAGAGCATGGAGCCTCTGCTTGCCAAAGCCCATCAAGCTTTCTTCAAACATCTCCGCCAGCAATACCAGCCAAGAAGCTCTACACCTGCTACATACCTCCTGTTACTAACCAGCCAGGCAGCCTGTTCTCCTGCTACATCAGATAATACTACCTCATCAATGTCCTCCTCTGTCCGCTGCGCCATCCCTTATGTGGTGGCTGATGATCCATAATGATACAGACAGTGAGTGATCTCCCCCAGCACACCCAGCCATGCCTCCTGCTACCCAGCCAAGCAGCCTGTTACCTCTATTTTTTTTATAGTTAATGAAAACCATTTTCTATTTTAAAGGATTTTTTATTATTATAAAATATTAATTGTAATAACAGTTGTTTCCTTCATCTTTTCACACCAAATAGTAGTAAACATTTTTTACCTCCAAAATGAGGGTCTGGTAGTAACCTGATTTTTTTACTTATCAAAAGAACGTGCAATTTTTTTTTGAATCCCCCAAAGTTGATGGTCCGGGAACGTAACCCCTATTTTTCCTATTGACCTGTTATCGCGAACACGAATTTTGCCGTGCGCCGACGGGGTCAGGACCTTAACTGTCGTTTCGGCGGTCCGCCGTAGGTGGGTTGGTGGATACCGTTACATATGGATGTAACGTACATGCCCCTTGGCCATCTTTATATGTTTAGGATAGTTACCGATAAATGTATAAGAGAAAGGGGTTCGATCCACTGAGCGGGAGGATTTGGATGGTCGGCGCTTGGATAATTTAGAGGTGAGTTTTGTTGTTTTTGGCTGTCCCATGTAATTTTTATTTGGCCGTCATTCATGGTCCTCTTGTGTTCATGATATGCCAGCAGTGTGGGGTAAGGTATTAATTATCGAATGTTTCAAGTTTGTGATGTACCAAAGGGAATATAAAGACATTCCGCCAACTAACGATCCGAAATTTTGTTGACCATGTGATGGCGTCATATGGACACTTCGTACAGTGTGTGTTAAATGTACGTAACCATCCACAGTGTAAACAAAAAATTTTTAATTCCTGGTATGGGTTATGTGTATTTCAATAATGTTCAAATTGGATGCAGCAACATAATATTAGATAGTGACACCTATCACAGTAGTGATTTCGTTCATCTGTTCATAATCCTTTGTGGTGTTTTACCAGTATGTTTCCATGCTTCCATCCATGCTTGTCAAGATTGTGTAGCCTAATGAAACTAGGCTATAGGCCTATATCTACATTCTAAAGGTAATTCCAAGCAGTGTTAAGTTCAATCAATTAAAATATGCCAAAATTGCATTAAATCATCTGCATTTATTATAAATAATTATTAATTTATGTTTCCCTTCTGGAAGTGCTACAGAAGCCACTTCCATGATTAAGTACATTATGTAGGGTAATGAAAGTATTAATAGATTGCAATCATATATTAAAAAAAAAAATCCAGGAACTTCAAAGTCAAAATTTATTTTCACTTTTTTTTACTTTCACTTTTTAATTGATTAAAATTGCTTGCACTATTATATTGCTAATATAAATTTATTTGATTTCATCACTAGGGTCCATTTCATGAAATGTGTTGCCCTAATTCAACTGTGCTTGATTTTTTTATTTTCAATTTTTTTTTTTACTTATCGATAAATATCTCTGTATGGAGCGTCCTCACCTAGGGATGGTCCGTACGTTTTTAGTTGTTTTTTTCGGGCCTATTTTTCAGTTGCTTTTATGATGTTGCCAGAGTTGTGCCTTACACATAATGGAGTCCATATCTTATATTTTGTAATACATAATACAAAAATTCAGATTTCACTCAATTTTTTTTTTCCTGATTTAAAAAAAAAAAAGTGTACGGTACATCCCCAACCCACCCTACACCCTTTAGCCCCAGAACAACACCCCGAAGGTACAGTTATCAATGTGGTTACTGGACGAATTGCTCCACCATCAGTAAATGCTGATAAAGTATGAGATATTGGCACCAGACAAATGAATGAGTTAGAAAGAAAATTACCTGATGGCTTCTATGATACAATTAAGAAGGAAGTTGAAACTATGAATGTCACAAAGGAGTCAATCATGATGGGGGAACATAAGGTTTATGTTACAAACCTGATTTATTCCCGAGTGATGGGACTACAAGCTAGTTCCAGAGATATAGATTTTAAAGAGGTTCTGTCATATGAGCTCTCACCAGTCCCCACAGCTCTCTTTACTGAATCAGGAGAAATACGAGTCTCTAAATCAAAGTCTGTCTTGAAAACCCAGACAAGGTTAGATGTATCAAACAGACAGTTGACTCAGAAGTCAGTATGCACAGTCATTGAGGTGCCCTCCTGTAGATTCCTCATTGGCCAGCATCAAGTCCAACTAAACAGCCTGTGGTACTTGATTACGTAGATAAATTCAAAAGTCACATAGAACAGAGGCTGAAAACTGAAGATGTATTTTTGATCTTTGACAGATATGAGGATTTCAGTACAAAATGTTCTACAAGGACCTGTAGAGGGAATGAAGGCTGCCGCGTATTTTAGTTAAGTCCTTCCTGACTTAGAACACTTCCTGACTGCTGCATCATCTGAAAGAACAGTGACAGCAGCAACCTGCCACTGTTCTTGCAGATGATACAGATGTTTATGCACTTTTTCTTTATCATTACCTGGAACAAGGCATACAAACACCAATATTTATGGAATCACCTGTAAAAGAGAGAACTGTTGTTGATATCCAGGCCACTGTAAAGAAACATCAGAACATAATACCAGCAATATTGGCAGGTCATGCTCTTACTGGATGTGATACAGTGGCAGCATGTTTTCGTATAGGAAAAGGAAAAATGATGAAAGTACTGAAAACAGGTCTGAATCTGGATATGATAGGTAATGCTGAGGCTAACTGGCCTGAGGTGTTGGAACAGGCAACAAAATTCATAGCTTCCTGTTATGGACAATCAAAGACCAATTCTATGTCTGAGGCCAGAGTAAGTGTGTGGACTTCAAGAACGGGGAAGTCGGGAGCAACAGTTACTCCCAAGTTATGTTCTCTTCCACCTACTACAGAGGCCTTCATTGAGAATGTCAAGCGGGCTCATCTGCAAACATGCATATGGAAGAATGCCCTGCAACTAGATCCACCAGATTTGGAACCCACAAGTTATGGATGGATCAAAGACAGCAGAACAAAGTCACTGCTGCCTACAACAGTCCCTACCAATGTTCAGCTAGCACCGAATCATATACTAAAGTTGAGAAGATGCACATGTTCAAGTAAACAGCCATGTAAGCCCTCAAAATGCGCATGTAACAAGTCGAGGCTACCATGCACAATGTTTTGTGCTTGTCAATCCTCCATTGAATGTTGCAATGATCAAACACGAACAGCAGTTGATGAGGATGATTACTATTTTTTTTTTTTTTTTTTTTTTTTTTTTTTTTTTTTTTTTTTTTTTCCCCCCCCATGTTGTGCTTATAGCGCCTGTAGGCAGTGGTGACCCAGGGCTCGGATGGTAGACTCTGGAGGTTCACTTGAGGGCTGCTGTGATGGTTGGCCCTCGCCTGTGGTGGCGCAGGCAGGATTCTTATAGTGACTCCTGTGATTAGAGGCTCATGCCGCCCCCCTGTGTCCTCCGATGCACTCGCAATCGAAGGTAGAGTTGATGGGCAGGGCATGTGGGTGTTCTTAGGCCACTCGACAGTGCAGAAGGGTTTTGGGTTTCTTCGGGGATCGAACTCGGGTCACCGAGAACGCCAGTCGGTGACGCTAACCACTCCTCTACCGCCTCCCCCCAAAAATTACCTCAAGAATTATGCATTTATGCCCATAAGAAGAAATTGAGGACTCAAAACGATCTGACTAAAAAATCTGTCAATATTTATTACTTTCATGTTGAACAAGTAATATTCTTATATACTAGTATATGTATAAAAATTTACACACAAAAAAAAAAAAAAAAAAAAGGCAGCCATTTTGAAAATGGTGGTCATTTTGGATATGAAAATACCAGAAATGAATTTTCTGGGTCAAAATACCCTGGAATCCATGTATTGGTTGACCGGTTATGTCAATTTGTAAGGGAATTACGGTATATTATGTATTTTGATATTTCCTTGGCGGCCATTTTGTTTGATGCTAATTATCTCAAATTGCCCAAGGTTGACAGCGAGCCAACCAAGATATTTTTCAAACTGGATATATGGGCAAACAAAATCCACTGAAAAAAAAACTTAGGACCCTAAAACAAGGTTGAGCCTGGTGGCTGCCAGGCTATAGTGACAGGAGAGATAGTAAGAATTAATCAATAGAGGTAGTAGCAATAACAGAAGATTACGATAGTAAATGCAAGTATCAAAAGTAATAATGGTAAAGGTAATACACTACCCTCCCGAGTTTCACGCTATGCGAGTTTCACGATCCTCGAGTTTCGCGCTGAGTCCTAAATTCTTACCATCCCGACTTTCGCGCATTATATCCCCGAGTTTCGCGTTTTTTTTTTTTGGAGTGTGTGTGTGTGCCTACAGCGCCGTTAGACAGTGACCTCCAGGAGTGGGATGGTAGGCCCTGGAGGTTAACTTGAGGGCTGTAATGGTTGGCCCTTGACCGTGGTGGCACAGACAGAATTTCTATAGTAATGCCTGTGATTAGAGGCTCATACCGCCCCCTGTGTCCTCCGATGCCCTAGCAATCGAAGGTAGAGTTAATGGGCGGCGTGTGGGTGTTCTTAGGCCACTCAACAGTGCAGAGAAAGATTTTAAGTGGATTTTACAGCCCTCATCAAGGATCGAACTCGGATCACCGAGAACGCCACTCGGAGACTTCTTCTTCTTGTGACCTTTTCTGCTTAGTATCACTTTGTAGGTCGTCTGTCAAGCTCGTGTTCGAGCTTGACATATATCTTGACGCTAACCACTCTGCTACCGCCTCCCATAAGAGACGTACGGGACACGTCTTCCTACCTTCCTGCTTAGTATAGTATTATAATAGGCTTAGTATAGCTCGTATGTAGCTTTGCTTTGGTTTTTTCCAATTGTTTGTGTTTTTCTCTACAGGAGCAGCCGTTGTCGCATAAGATAGGTAACACCTCAAAATAAGTAGCACCTTACCTTACACCCCCGCCGTTCCTTACTATTTACCTCAAAATACTCCTTTATAAGTGATTAACCATGACGTGTGTGGTACTGTGGTTTCTGGAGGTACTGGAGGAGACAGGAGAGAAGAGAAGAAGGCATTGTGACAGTGTTATTGCCGTATAACACTGTCACACAACCATCAGCTGACAAGATATGTGTCAAGCTCACTCACTCAGACCAAAACAGCATCCGCTGGGTGACTCCCAACTCAAGCTCAATCTCAAGCTCCTCTCCTCCCTCCTCTTCTCTACATAGTGTTGGCCGAAGCCACCACCCGGGGAGGCGGGTCACAAACCCTAGGCTAACACCCAGTACCCATTCACTGCTGGGTGGACAGGGGCTTGGGGCATTTTCAGGATATTTTTTTGGGGAAAAAGTGAGTCTTACAAGCTGTAAAATACGGTAGGTACACAGCCCTCAAGTTAACCTCCAGGGCCTACCATCCCACCCCTGGAGGTCACTGCCTAACGGCGCTGTAGACACACACACACACACACACAAAAAAAAAAAAAAAAAAAACGGACTAAATAAGCTATTTTACAGTGTTTTTAATACCCGAGTTTCGCGATCCGCGAGTTTCGCGCTATGCCTCCGGAAGAAAGCAAGCGCGAAACTCGGGAGGATAGTGTAGTAATAGAAGGAAATAACAAGAGCAGAAGTAGTAGTAGTAGTAGTAGTAGTAGTAGAAGTAGAAGTAGAAGTAGAAGTAGAAGTAGTAGTAGTAGTAGTAGTAGTAGTAGTAGTAGTAGTATAATCATAACATACCTGTATGCGTTGGAAAGGATTAAGAAAATGGTAATAAAGATGGTACCAGAGCTAGAAGAACTTACTTATGAGGAAAGGTTGTAAGAGATAAAATTACCAACACTTGAGCAAAGAAGAGAAAGAGGAGACTTAATAACAATTTCGAAACTGATAACAAAGATGGAAGAAACAGACAATGAAAGACTACTGATTCAAAAGCAAAGAAAAATTTGATACGAAAGAGGACATACAACAAAATTAGGAAAAGGGAGATGCCTGAACAACAATCAAAAGTACAGTTTCCCTCATAGAAATGTAGATATTTGGAATGGACTAATGAGCAGATAATGGCAAGAATGTGCACCAGTTGAAAAAAAAGACTGGATAAATGTATACACTCAACCCTCGGCTATCGCGCCTTATTGGTCCCGCTATCGGCATGCTATAGCCAAAATCGCGATAGCCGATCTCCTCTGTGCCATCCACTTCGTCAGCCAGCCTCCACATCCTAATAAGCCCCTCAAAGACTGAAGATCATACCTTACAATACTCCTGAGTGACACCTGCCAGGGCTGCGTTGAGTAGCGGTCCCCCCCCCCCCTCCTGCACTCTCCTTATTGAACGATACCGAACGCTTCACAATTTACATTGCTACCAACATAGCAGCTGCCAAAATTCATCTCTGTGGCTATTCATTGTTGAAGAATAACTTGCTGATGACCCAGTATTTGATGCAGCAGAAGTTATAGCAGCAGGAAATGAAATATTAAGGAGGCAAGAAGAGGAGAGCGAAGAGGAGAAGCTTTCTTTTCCCTTTGTTTACACCCTTATTGTGGCGCAAGCTGGCAACTCAGTAGCGATCCACCTCCCAGGTGGGCTGTATGTAGTGCGGGGGTAGCTAGCACTAGGCATACTGTATACTGACGTCACCGTGCGCCTCTGTGTGGAACTGTGCGCGTTGCTTTACTGAACGCAGCCTTTGCCTGAAGACGCTATCAGTGACGCCTGAGTGCTCAGTGTACAGTACAGGGAGGTCCCGAAGATACGAGCAGTTAGGTTCCACCTGGCATACTCGTAAAGCGAAATCTCGTATAATGAAACACATAACTAATGGTAAAATATAGGTTTGGTTCCAGGACCCCATCAATTAATTTTTTTTAAATAAAAGACATGTTTTTCAAGCTAAAATAAACTATAGCAAACACAACAAACACACAGCGTCTATATTACCCACACTGTACTACCTATTCTGTAGAAAAAGCATTCTGAAAGAGAAAATAGCACACAAAATAATATAACTGCACATTAATTAAACATAAAATATGCATAACAAGCAAAAAAGACGTTGTAATGTAGGGGACGCCGCGTGATACAAGAGAAGGTAGTGTAGTGGTCCCAAGGTTAGGGCCGCACACCTGCTGATTACCCCTAAAGGTCAGGCCAAGCCATATGCTTAATTACCCTTCAGGTCACGCCTTGCTAGGGGTGACCTGACTGCGGTCCCTAGGTTGCGGCCGCACACCTGCTAATTACCGCTAAATGTCAGGCCGCACCATATGCTTAATTACCCTTCAGGTCACGGCTTGCTAGGGGTGACCGCACTGGGGTCAACCAAATCCCCCTTTGTCCAGCCCTGGAGTGGTAGGGCGCGCATTTTGAACTTGATAATTTTACTCACCCCAGTTTGAATGTCGTATCATTGGATTTTCGATCTCGTATATTGAAAATAGACCCTAATTTACACATCTCGTATCATCGGATTCTCGTATACCGAATGCTCGTATAACGGGACCTCCCTGTAGTACACACAACCCTCGTTTTCCCGGACCTCCATTTCCCGGATATCGGATTTGCCGGACAAAATCTGAGGTCCAGGGATATGTCAGAGTCCCGGACAAATGCCTGGTCCAGTTCGTAAATCGACAAAGTTGTCCGGCGGTCCGAGCGTCTCCTGTCACCCCTGGTCAGTGTCCACGCCTCCCACCAGGTGGCAGCATGCTCAGCGGTCGTATTGTTTATATTTGGGCACAAGACACTCACGGTTCACCTGCACTGCCTCCGTCAGTCCCCTGACCCCCACTACCCCTGGTGCAGGAACGTCTCTTAGACTATTGAACACTCTCTGCTGCAGTGTCCGCGCTTCCACTCCCACCATGTAGTGCTACACTCTCAACTCCTCACCCTGAACGTTGCCACCTGTGACCTGCCCACCCTGCTGGCGGGGGTGGCCTCCAGCCATGTGGCAGCATGCACAGCGGTCATATTGTTTACATTTGGGCACGACACTCACGGTTCACCTGCACCGCCTGACCGCCTCCGTCAGTCCCCTGACCCCCACTGCCCCTGGTGCAGGAACGTCTCTGAGACTATTGAACACTTTCTGCTGCAGTGTCCGCGCTTCCACTCCCACCGTGTAGTGCCACATTCTCAACTCCTCACCCTGAACGTCGCCACCTGTGACCTGCCCACCCTGCTTGCGAGGGCTGGCGTCCACCCCTCCCGGCAACACGCTGTCATCCGCCTCACCTGTGCCTTCCTGAGGAAGACAGGTCAACTACAGTGCCTGTGATAGTATCATAGAACATCACCAGGGCTCATAGTGTTCCCCAAGGGATCCTCGCAGCCCTAAAAACAACAACAAAGTGACGTAAAAGTCCGCGGCGGGGTATTTGATATTGGCGGTTGCCGGACAGTAAATACTAGAGTAGGATAAACGTCCGGGGGTGGGTAATGGCCTCGGACTTTTGCGATTCCCGGACATTTGCGGTTCCCGTACCAGTGCTCCCCCCTATTAGTCCGGGAAAACGAGGGTTGTGTGTACTGCATTTCTAGACTTCAGTATTAGCCATATTTTGGCGAGTACAAGTAATACAGTCTGTGCTGTTTTGGCATGTTTGAGTGAGTTCTTATTGTGTGGGTGGGCTAGAGGTAACCATCGGATAATTCGGACTTTTGGCTAATTTGACCCAGGCTTCCCCCAATTAGATCAAATTATAGAGGGTTTACTGTATGTTTATATATTCGCATCTAACGAGTGTTTTTTGGTACCTATTACTTGTTAGATGCAAGATCTTGCTCATAGACCACTGTATACCTGGACTGCGCACGGAATATCGGCCTGTCGCACAAGGGCCTGTAGTCGGAGGGCCGCTCGGATTCATATATATATGATATATGTAATATATATATATATATATATATATATATATATATATATATATATATATATATATATATATATATATATATATATATATATATATATATATATATATATATATATACGGATCATATAGACTGGTTTATCAGTATATATGATATACTGTAATCTTTGTAAATGTTTGTTCTATAATATTATCAAATAAAAAACAGTAAAACACGCTAAAGAAATGCCATTACGAGACTCTGAAGAAATATGCATAAACTTAATATTCACTTCAACTCTTCGCTATTTAAAACTTATGCGAGTCAACTTTTATCATGAAGGGTATCAATAGAAGCGCAATTTTATTAGCTTTCCATTGCTATATTTAGTTATCTGATAAATGAATTAGAACCATGCATAAATTAGCGTTAACTAAATAAATAAAATCATCAATCGGGGAATTTTCCCGATTGATGAGGTTATTTATTTAGTCAATGCTAATTTATACATGGTACTAATTAATTTATCAGAAAACGAAATATATAAGTAAATAAATAACCTCATCAATCGGGAAAATTACCCGATTGATGATTTTATTTATTTATTCAACACTAATTTATGCATGGTTTTAATTAATTTATCAGATAACGAAATATAACAATGGAAAGCTAATAAAATTGCGCTTCTATTGATACCCTTCATGATAAAAGTTGACTCACAAAGTTTTAAATGGCGAAGAGTTAAGTGAATATTAAGTTCATGCATATTTCTTCATAGTCTCATAATGGCATTTCTTTAGCGTGTTTTCCTGTTTTTATTTTATAATATTATAGAACAAACATTTACGAAGATTACAGTATATCATATATACTGATAAACCAGTCTATATGATAGTCCATAGACCACTATATCTCTTTGCCGGGCACCCCGCAGGCCCCTATACAGCCCCGCAATTCAAAACATTGTCGCGTGTGCAGTCCAGGTATACAGTGGTCTATGTCTTGCTGTATAATGCACTGACCTTCAATGTTCCTTCATCAGCCATTTTTGATATGTCCTCAGCCCCCCAAAAGGCTCCTGCAGGTATATACAGGCCGTGTGTTGTAGCAGCAGCCCGCAATGATTTTTCAATTTCTTGACTAGCAAGTGCTGTTGGTGATCCAATCATATAATCTGCTACCTCAAGGAACATTGGTCCAAACTGAAAAGAAATTATCCTTCTGACATATATTCTGCATTTTTGAAAATAAAAAGTATGAATAGATTGAAAAGTATAAATGTATAAAATACAGAAATGTATGTAAAATGAAGCAAAAAATTCCATCCAATTATATGATTCACAGTTGACTCTTAAAAGAGATGCCCTGAGCCAGGCAGGGATTCACTCATATAGGTACAGTGCACATACTGTGGGCTTGTTTGTATGGAACTGTAATACCCAGAAAAATGGGTAACTATTTTAAATAACTGAGCCAAAGAATTTTCCCAGAACCATAGCCTTTTGTGTTACCTCGTAATGGATGCAGCAGAAAGAAAATGGGTAGTTGTTAAAGCATCTAGGAACACTATTAAAGGAAACTGAATTACGCCTTGACAGGGTACCTAAACAAACAAATCTAACGGGAACGACATTACATATTCTATATTTACCGTTAAGTTAATCTAAACCGACATCAGAGGGTTTAACTTGAAAACTGCAACCTTAAATTTGTGTGGGGGAGGAATCAGGTGTGTCTAGGTCGGTTGAGACCAAGGATAATATATATACGAGGATGGTGGCCCGTGTGCTAATGTTTGGAGGAGGCGATGGTTGTGCTACCTAAATGGTGCTACTAGAAAAACACATTTTTAAGGTAGCTATAGTATTTTCACTCGCCCACATATATCTAGTTTTTTTTAGTGTATAGTACTTTTTTCATTCCCATTACTATATCTATATCTTAATTTGACTATCTATATAGTCGTATAATTACCAGGTAATTGAAACACATGTTCTATACATATTTAATCATATTATGGACTTAAATTTTATCATGGACATGAGTGTCAAGGTGCTGCTGAGTGCAGGGAGGGAGTTGAAGGTCTATGAAAAAAATGGTTGGTAGAGCAGTGTGGACAGGTTTAGATGGAAGATGAAAGCTATGAGGAAAGAAATAAGAAAGGTGTCATTCTGATGTCTATTAGAGTGTGAAAATGTGACCATGTATGGTTGGAGGGGCACAAAAATAATGTGGATGAAATGCAAGATTAAAATAATCAAATATGCTTGTGTGTGTGTGTATGCTCCAGTAAAAATGAAAAGAGTGGAAGGTAAGAATGAAATTATGAAATATTGGAGTGACCTGAATGCAAAACGGATGAAAGTGGATGAAGTGGTGGGTAAATGGAGAGTAGGCTACTGTACGAAATGAGAATGGTGAGTGTTTGGTGGATGTCTGTGCTAAAAAAGAGTTGTTCTTAGCAAACACCTTATTTCAGCACAAGATCTACCAATATATTTAGAGAAGAGTACAAGACAAAAGGGATTGACTGACAATATTGCAGTGGATAAAAGATAGAGATGTGGAGATCATAAAAAGCAGATGTGATGGATGCAAAATTTGTCTGAAGTATGAGGGATCTGGCCTTTATGTTGTATTAATGAAAATAAAAATTAATGACAGATAGAACTCTCGGATAAAAAATATTGAGAAAGTGTCTTAGGGTTGAAAGATTCAGGAATGAAGGAATAAGTGATGAATATAAGCCAAACTGTGACAATAGCACTGGATGATGAGCGAGTCTTTAAATGATGTTGCAAATGCTGAAGAGATTTTTGAGAGGTTCAAAAAGGCATTGTTGCAAGAGTGGTGGGGATGAAGGAAGTAAAGGTAGGGAAGAAAAAAGGAGTACACTAGGGTCCCGCATAGAACGTGTTCGCCTAGAACATTTCCATTATAGTACAAACGACCTAAAATATCATCCCAATATTTTCGTTAGGAACTAATGTGATCATATAGAACGATTCCGCCATCAAAGTAGGGCAAATCCGATGAGTTCTCATATAGAGCACCGAAATATCATACAGAACGTCAGGAGACGTGACATAGATGCGCTGTGTGACATCACCGTCGTCTGAGTCGCTTGGCTTTTTTCGACCAAGCTAAGCTTTTTTTGCCTCAGTGATGAACCCACACATGAGGCGAATTTTGGTGAGCAAGCCGCCATAAGCCGGCTTGCGGCAGCTTGCTTTTTCTGTTAACTCTAGGCACTTTGCCACAAGCCATGGCAACCGAGGATCAGGGGTCGCTTATGACGGCTTATAAAGTGGTTACAGATATAAACAATAACATGGCAGACGTTTCGTTGAGTATCGTCGTTGAAATAATGAGAAATAACAGATAATAGGATACAAGTAAACACATAGATGTACATTCCTAAGCACGGACTTACCTTAATAAGACATGAAAAACAAAATGATAACTACAGTGATTGATGACATGGTAGTGGGTATTCTAGCATGATGAAATGTGCCTGATGGGGGATGAGGTTGTGCCCTGGCATGGGGTGAGGTGGGGTTGTGTGTCCCTGGCATTATGGGGTTGGGTGATGGGGTGGTTGTGTGTCCCTGGCATGGGTGAGATGGGTTGTGGTCCCTGGCATGGGGGGAGGTAAGGTTGTGTGTCCCTGGCATGGGGTGAGGTGGGGTTGTGTGTCCCTGGCATGGGTGGATGGAGTTGTGTGTCCCTGGCATGGGGGAGGTGGGTTGTGTGTCCCTGGCATGGGTGAGGTGGGGTTGTGCGTCCCTGGCATGGGTGAGTGGGTTGTGTGTCCCTGGCATGGGGGGAGGTAAGGTTGTGTGTCCCTGGCATGGAGTGAGGTGGAGTTGTGTGTCCCTGGCATGGAGGAGGTAGGGTTGTGTGTCACTGGCATGGAGTGAGATGGAGTTGTGTGTCCCTGGCATGGGTGGGAGGAGTTGTGTGTCCCTGGCATGGAGTGAGGTGGAGTTGTGTGTCCCTGGCATGGGGGAGTGGGTTGTGTGTCCCTGGCATGGACTGAGGTGGAGTTGTGTGTCCCTGGCATGGAGTGAGATGGAGTTGTGTGTCCCTGGCATGGGGGGAGGTAAGGTTGTGTGTCCCTGGCATGGAGTGAGGTGGGGTTGTGTGTCCCTGGCATGGAGGAGAGTGGGTTGTGTGTCCCTGGCATGGCGGGAGGTAGTTGTGTGTCCCTGGCATGGAATGAGTGGAGTTGTGTGTCCCTGGCATGGGGGGAGGTGGAGTTGTGTGTCCCTGGCATGGGGGGTAGGTTGTGTGTCCCTGGCATGGGGTGAGGTGGGGTACGGCGGCGGCGTTTCGCCACGGAGGTGGGGTGAGGGTGGCATGAGGTGGGGAATGGCGGTAGCGACCGTGCAGTTTTCGTCCATTATTACCAAAAAAACACATTTATGTGAAGGACATATGACCCTTTCATTCGACGGTACACTTTCGTCGTTGTGGTTTTGTTTACAAGTTATCAGCTGTGAGTGGGCGAGCCCCGACCAGCTCAATCCAATGAGCTCATCCAAGATGCCTCAGAACCCCTCGCCCCCTGTATTAGATTTAAGGTACTAAGCAACAATTTGCCTATTTATCATTTCTATGCATAACTTATCATTTATATATGTTTTGGTATGCATGGGTGTGAATGAGTATAAATGTACGGGTACGGACGGGAGGACCAATCAAACAATATAAATTTTTCCCATAGGTTATGTGTTTCACATAGAGCGAATTCACATAGAACGACCTTGTTTATCGACCAATTTCTCGTTCTATGTGGGACCCTAGTGTGTTGGTATCAATACGGTAGTGGGCTTTCAAAAGGCCTAGGATTCATATCTATATCATTGTGTATATTTCTTCATTCTGAGTACACTAGGGTCCCACATAAAACGAGAAATTGGTCAATAAATGATGTCGTTCTATGTGAATTTGCTCTATGTGAAACACATAACCTATGGGAAAAATTGATATTGGTCGATCGGTCCTCCCGTCCGTACCCGTACATTTATACTCATTCACACCCATGCATATCAAAACATATATAAATGATAAGTTATGCATAGAAATGATGAAATAGGCAAATTGTTGCTTACCTTAAATCTAATAGGGATTATGTACAGGGGGCGAGGGTTCCGAGGAATCTTGGAGGTCACTCAACGACACATCGGTCGGAGCTCGCACGCTCACAGCTGATAACTTGTAAACAAACCCACAACAACGAAAGTGTACCCTCGAATGAAATCCATCAATACATTACGATAACTGACAATATCGTGAATGGATAACAACATATATCCTTCACATGAATGTTTTTTTTTGAAATAATGGACGAGAACTGCGCAGTCGCTACTGCCGTTACATCAGTCGGAGCTTGCCCGATCACAGCTGATAACTTGTAAACAAACCCACAACAACGAAAGTGTAGGCTACCCTCGAATGAAAGCCATCAATAAGTTACGATAACTGATGATACAGGAGAACCTCGTTTAACCGGCATTTAAAACAACGGCAGCCTCAAAACAACGGCACTAATCGACCCAGGCTTTACCCAGGCTTTTTTTTTTTTTTTTTTTTTTTTTTTTTTCCCACTGATAAACTCTGGAACTCTCTTCCTGTTTCTATTTTTCCACTTTCCTATGACTTAAATCTTTTCAAAATAAGAGTAACAGACACCTCCCGAACTAAATTGGCTCACCCCTCTTTGACTGGCAACTAAGCGGGCTTTGTATTACCCATTTTTGTTGTGCCCTTGGCCGGTTCCTTGTGATGGGGAAAAAAAAAAAAAAAAAAAAAAAAAAAAAAAAAAAAAAAAGGGATTTTGGGGGATTCCATAAGAGTAACTCTCAAAACAACAGCAAAATGAGTTATCCGGCATGCGCTCCCCCCCGAGGGTGCCGGATAAACGAGGTTCTCCTGTATTGTGAATGGATCACAACATGCATCCTTCACATGAATGGTTTTTTTGGTAATAATGGACGAGAACTGCGTGGTTGCTACCGCCATTCCCCACCTCATGCCACCTTCACCCCACCTCCGTGGCGACACACCGCCGCCGTGCCCCTCCTTACCCCATGCCAGGGTCACAACCTTTGTTCTGTACGATATTTCAGCGCTCTATATGAGAACACCTCGGATTTGCCCTACTTTGATGGTGGAATCGTTCTATATGATCACATTCGTTCCTAACAAAATATTTGGAATTTTGTTTATCTAAAAAAAAATTATAATAATAAATTTTTAATTGTATTTTAGGTCGTTCGTTTTATAGGGGAAACGCTCCATGCGAACAAGTTTTATGCTGGACCCAAGTGTAATTTTAAGCCCGTTTTCCATGGCTCAATTGAATGATAATGGAGATACATGTAAAGGGAGGTCCCGAAGATACGAGCAGTTAGGTTCCACCTGGCATACTCGTAAACCGAAATCTCGTATATCGAAATACATAACTAATGATAAAATATAGGTTTGGTTCCAGGACCCCATCAAAGACATGTTTTTCAAGCTAAAATAAACTATACCAAACACAACAAACACACAGCGTCTATATTACCCACACTGTACTACCTATTCTGTAGAAAAAGCATTCTGAAAGAGAAAATAGCACACAAAATAACATAACTGCACATTAGTTAAACATAAACCATGCATAACACTCACAAGTGGTAATGTTGTGTGGGAGACAGGAAGCTGACACGTAGCCAGCTGAGAGTCTCTGTTTACTCTCTCTGACGCTTGAGAGAAAACAGCGGTGACTGCTTTTGCAGGGATGACTGGGTTAGAGTTCTTCCTCCTCCCCTTGAGGGTGCACATTTTGAACTTAGTAATTTTACTCACCCCAGTTTGAATGTCATAGCATTGGATTTTCGTTCTCGTATATTGAAAATAGACCCTAATTTACTCAGATCGTATCATCGATTTCTCGTATACCAAATGCTCGTGTAACGGGACCTCCCTGTACAGTAAAACCTCTCATATTCGGACCCTCATTATTCGGACTTCGACATTATTTGGACTTCCTCCTCCTCCTTTTTTTTTTTTTTTTTTTTTTCAATGGGTAGGTAGGTGTCATGATGTGAGTCAGTGAGGTTAGAGGCCCAGGCAGCCAGGCAGAGCATTTATGATCCATCACTGAGCATATACTTTGTATACTGTAATTGTGGTTTCTTTGTTGTGTCCAAATTGGCGAGTGATCTGTGGCCATTGAGCCTTGGGCCCAGATCCAGCAACGGATGTTATATCTCCCGCTACCACCCACTCTCCTACCTCCTAGATACTACCTGCTCTTACTACCGTATCCAGCAAGCCTCCCTCGGTAGGTAGTAAACGGGTAGGAAGGCCCTGACTGGCTTGGGCGAGTAAGTAAATAACCCTTATTTAAGGTGACACGCGGTACTACACGGACCTAAATAATGACATGTGTATATAACAGCTCACCATAATCACTACGATGTATAATAACGAGTAATAAGACGTAAAACCCTGCCCACCCTGCTGGCGAGCGACCTGCCCCGCCTGGCGCCCTGCCTAGGCTGCCTACCTCTCAGGACAACACGCTGTCAACTGCCTCACCTGTGCCTTCCTGAAGAAGACAGGTCAGCTACCACGCCTGTGATAGCACCATAGGATATCACCAGGGATCATAGGGCTCCTCAAGGGGTCCTCGCAATCCTACAAACAACACCAAGGAGGAGGAAATCTCTGCCATCATGATTCTGCTGCCGGCTGCCAGACGTAGGCCTGACAGTGCTGTACACTACACCTGTACAATACTGTATTTTTATTGTGTATTTTAACCGTACATTTATTTATTTACATGATTTATCTTGTTTATTGATATTTGCATGACTTAGAAATGTTCTATATTCACCTAGAATTTTTTTTTTTTTTAATATGGGGGGATATAATCCCCCCCATTATTCGGATCCTTGCATTACTTGGACCACTCCTTGGCCCAATTAGTCCGGATATTAGAGGTTTTACTGTACTACCAAAAATCTACCGTTATTTCAGACAGAAACAGTTAAGTTAGGTTAAATCAGATTAGGTTAGATTGAGTTAGAGGTGAGGTTTGGTTTAGTAACAGATGATATCAAGAAAAAAAGGAAATTACCAATACTATATATGGCAGTGAGAAGCCGAGTAAGGTTTGCGGGGCGGGCCGAAAGGGGCGGGGCGGGCACCCCCCACACCTGTAAATAAACATTGATTTCCAAAAAGAACGAGTATCAGATCAATTCAAAACACATCCAAATAAATCAGGAAAACTAAGCTTCGGCCTCAAAATCGGTGGTTGCCCAATAAAGAAAATTTACCAAGATATTAAGGTATGGTAGGGCATGCTTCTGTACTGTAATGTAACCATCTTTACCTTGTTCTCATGGCGCCTCAGAGGCTATGGTTGAAGAAATTTATCTTCTCTGGGCTTCTATTGTCTCCCATTCCACCCTGCCTATACCCTCTTAGCGCTCACACTCATTTTAAGAAAACTTTAACATGCTCTTCGTTTCACTATTCCATTCATCCACAAAACTCAGTCCCAGCGAAAATTCCGCGAAAATTCCACGAAAATTCATTATCTGCCTCCCTTCTATCATCTCATTCTAATTGTTTATTTTGACGTTTCACTACTGTTATCTTCTCCGTTTTTTCTCCGTTCCGTCCGGATGAAAGGCAGCGGCGGCCAGCAAAGTAGGCAGGTTAAAGGTGGTGACTTTCAGTGCCATGAGTTGACTGCATAGATGTTCGTGGAAGTAGAAGAGAGGACACTGGAACAGGAAGTGCTCAATCGACTCCGGGACATTCCTGCACCAGGTGCAGTACGGGTCTGGTGAGAAGTACAGGCGGTGCAGGTGTGCCGTGAGTATTGTGCGGCCCGAGTCAAAAGCGGGTGAGGGCAACATCTAAGATGCAGGGTATTTGTTTTTTCCATGTTTGCAGGGAGAGTCTGAGCTGTAATGACCCATGGTGGTGGCACGGAGGGCATCGCCTAGTGAGGTATCCCAGTTGAAGTGGCAGACCTGAGATACCTGACATTTTACAGTGGAGAGAGGCAGCGGGAGAGGGATTATGTTTACATCCGACGGCCATCTTGGCAACAGCAACCGACACCTTGGCCCGTACCAAGAGTCATGATGAAGGTCGAGCGACGAACAACGAACGACTGAGGAAGGGTACCATAAAAGGGATATTTTTCGGAATGAAGAGCAGCGACGAAGGTCGGCATGAAGACACGGGGGTAACAGTGTCTTCGTGCCGACCTTCGACCGTCGTCGCTGCTCTTCGTTCCAAAAAACATCCCTTTTATGGTACCCTTCCTCAGTCGTTCGTTGTTCGTCGTTCGACCTTCATCATGACTCTTGGTACGGGCCCTTGTTGCCGCCGCTATTGTTTTTTCTTAAATTCCAACTTCTTCATAGTACGTATTATGCATTACTCTTGAAATTATTAGTAACACAGTTACAAATTTGTGATCAGTGATCACTCACTGCTCAACACAGATCACTCCAGAGCCCCCTAGCCATACACCACCGTCCATTCTGCATTCACTAGCCGACCTCTCTTTCGTAATATGGCCGCTTTAGACGGACGGTGAATTTTGCATTCCTGTTTTTGGAAAAAAACTAATGTGTCAGCAAATCCGGTATATGTTTTTCTGAATGCAGCTTATTTTGCATTATCACTCCCAGGTCCTTTTCTTCTTGAACCTTTGTAATTACTTCATTTCCCATTTTATATGGCCATTTATATATCTTTTCACTTCTTCCAATTTCCATCACATGACACTTATTTACATCAAATTCAATTTCCCATCTTCTGCTCCATGAATTCGTAGGTCTTGTTCAGGTTATTTTGTAGTGTTTCACTATATTCATAGTTTTTTATTTCTGTTAATAGTTTTGCATCATTCGCAAACAAACTTATATAACCTTTTATTTCATCAGTCATGTCATTGACATAAATCGTGAACATTATTGGTGCCAACACTGCTCCTTGTGGTACCCCACTAAATACCTTTCTCCATTCAGATTTTCCATCCGTTACTACTGTTCTCATTTATCTTCCTCTCAGATAACTTTCCATCCAGATTTTGATCATCCCTTTGATTACTCCTATTTTTTCCATTTTTCATAGTAGCCTCTCATGGGTAACCTTATCAAATGTCTTTTTTAGATCTAGATATACACAATCTACCCATCCATCTCTTTCTTGTGTTGTATCAATTACTCTTGAGTAAAAGCTTATTAAGTTGGTCACGCATGATCTCCTTTTCCTAAAACCATACTGCCGGTCTGTTATTATATCATTATTATACCAAATATTCTGTCCATTGCTTCTTTATTATTTTTTCACATATCTTGCATACTGTGCTAGTCAATGACACTGGTCTATAATTTAATGGTTCATCCTTCTTTCCATTTTTATATATTGGCACTATATCTGCTCTTTTCCACTCCTTTGGCACTTATCCCATTGTTAATGAGCACTTTATCATATCATATATTGGTTCGACCAACTGCTTTCTGCACTCTTTTAAAACATAACCCGCCACTCCATCTGGTGCTATTGCTTTCCCCTCCTCCAATTCCTTCAACAATTCACAAACTTCCTCTTTCTTTATTTTTATATTCCACTCCTTCAGGACCTTTTTCATTCCTTGCAGTTCAATGAATTATAACTATTTTGTGCATGTGTGGAAATGTGGAATCCTGTATGGAAGTGAGTGAGTGTGTGTGTGCATGGCATGTTTTTTGTGTGGTTTTTTTAACATATGTGCCTATATCACCTGTAGGCAGTGACCTCCATACCCCAGATGGTAGGCCTTGGAGGTTCACATAAGGGCTGTGATAGTTAGCCCTTGCCCTACTTAAATAAGTAAGGAACGGCGGGGGGGCGAGGTAAGGCGCTACTTATTTTGAGGCGTTACTTATTTTATGCGACACCGCCCCTCTGTGTCCTCCAATGCACTTGCATTCGAAAGTAAAGTTGATGGGCAGCATGTGGGTGTTTCTTAGGCCACTCAACAGTGCACAAAGATTTATAAGTGGATTTCGGTTCTCATCGGGGATCAAACTCGGTTCACCGAGAACGCCACTCGGAGATGCTAATCACTCTGCAACCGCCTCCCGAAAGTATGCAAGCATGATATGTGAGAAAATAATAAAAAGCAATGGACAGAATATTTGGAAAATTAAAGTATAATAACAGACCGGCAGTATAGTTTTAGGAAAAGAAGATCATGTGTAACAAACTTAATACCGTAAATGGCGGCGTACAAGTCAACTCTTTGAGCCTGAAAAAATTTCTCTTTTGAAAATGCTTTTTGCCAGCAGTGAACATTTTCAATTGTTTCTTAACACTTAACTCTGTACACACCTTCACAACGATACTTCTCCTTTCTAATATACATATTAATTACAAAGTCTGCATTACATTAAGGCTAACACACTTCCTTTTCATAACCTTAGTGGGCATTTCGCTGGGCAAAACTGTGAAATAAATAATAAATAATCACAAAATAAGCACACGGTGTAGCTAGGTCAGGATGGAAAGAAGAAGAAGAAGAAGAATTATAATAACAATAACAATGACAATAATAATTAGAATTATGTATAATAATAATAAGAGGAATAAGAATAATAATAACAATAATAATAACAATAATAACAATAACAATAATAATAATGATGATAATAACAATAACAATAATATTAATAACAAGGAAAATAATAATAACAATAATAACAACAACAATGATAATAATAATAATACAGGGAGGTCCCGAAGATACGAGCAGTTAGGTTCCACCTGGCATACTCGTAAAGCGAAATCTCGTATAACGAAACACATAACTAATGGTAAAGTATAGGTTTGGTTCCAGGACCCCATCAATTAAAAAAAAAAAAAAAAAAATGACATGTTTTTCAAGCTAAAATAACATTTGGTAATATTTAGTAGGGGTGCGAGAACCCCTTGAGGAATCCTATGATCCCTGGTGATATCCTATGGTGCTATCACAGGCGTGGGAGCTGACCTGACTTCTTCAGGAAGGCACATATTATACAGCTGATAACGGGGTGTTGTGTTGTGCGGGCGGCGGCCAATTTCCGCCGCCAGCGGAGATCTCCTTGGTAATTATTTAGTAAGAAAGCGAGGACCCTTTGAGGAATCCTATGATCACTAGTGATATCCTATGGTGCTATCACAGGCGTAGGAGCTGACTGTCTTCTTCAGGAAGGCACAGGTGAGGCGGATGACGGCGGTTTTTGAGAGAGGTGGCGGACGGGGTAGGCCGCCTTAGCCAGTCACAACCTTCCTACTCGTTTACGACCTACCGAGGGAGCTTTGTAGCTTCCGTCGTTAGGGAAAGTACGTAGTATCTAGGTAGTGCGAGAGCAGGTTGTTGCTGGCCATACTACCTCCGTTGCTGGCTTCTCGCCCAGGTTTGTGAATTTTTGTAGGCCACATTGTCGTACCGAGCCACCAGAATTATCATATTTTCAGATTGATTATCGTACAACCTTAGGTAAAATCATATAGTTAGTAAATGATTTTATAATTTTAGTAAATTACTTGTAATTAACTTTACTAAATAACTTGGTAATTTTACTCACCCCAGTTTGAATGTCGTAACATTGGATTTTCGATCTCGTATATTGAAAATAGACCCTAATTTACACATCTCGTATCATCGGATTTTCGTATATCGAATGCTCGTATAACGGGACCTCCCTGTAATAATAATAATAATAATAATAATAATAATGATAATGATAATAATAATAATAATAATAATAATAATACAGTAAAACCTCGATAAGTCGGTATTCATTAAGTTAGAATTAGCAATAAGGTGTAATGGCTTGCAAATATTAATGTAAAAACTCATATCAAATTTTGAAACTTTCAATCTACAGTACAGGCAGGTCCCGTTATACGAGCATTCGATATACGAGAATCCGATGATACGAGATGTGTAAATTAGGGTCTATTTTCAATATACGAGATCGAAAATCCAATGTTACGACATTCAAACTGGGGTGAGTAAAATTATCAAGTTATTTACTAAAGTAAATTACAAGTTATTTACTAAAATTATAGTCATTAGATAGACTATAGTCATTATAGACTATATGATTTTATCTAAGGTTGTACGATAATCAATCCGAAAATAACGTGCAGACTGGCCAACGACTGCTCGAGACTGGTATTAGCAGAGGTAGGAAGTCTCCAGGCTCGCTTATTATTGTTTGGTATGCTATGAAATATCATTTCTCTAGGTGAATGTAGACATATGATTGCATTTGGATGGATATCATTCATACATATGAGTAAAGAGATGAAATACAAGCAAGGGACTCATCCACGTCTGGCAGCGCGGCCTTTGGCAGCAGCAGCAGCAGCAGCATGAGCCGGCCCATGAAGCCCGTGAGGTGGATATCAACACCATTAGACCAAGGGAGATAGATGTCTTTGGTAATATTTAGTAGGGGAGCGAAAACCCCTTGAGGAATCCTATGATCCCTGGTGATATCCTATGGTGCTATCACAGGCGTGGGAGCTGACTGTCTTCAGGAAGGCACAGGTGAGGCGGATGACGGCGGGTTTTTACTCAAAACTTTTGAGTGGCGGCGCTGCTGGAGCCGCCACCTCCTCCGCCACTGTAGGTTTGGGCAGGCTTAAACGTCTTATTACTCGTTATTATACAACTTAGTGATTAAGGTGAGATGTTATATACACGTGTCATTATCTAAATCAATGTAGCACCGTGTGTCACCTTAAATAAGGGTGATTTAAAGATGTTATGATGGAGGAGACTGCTGGCGGGGCAGTGGGTGATGGAGAGGCCTTGCCGCGGGGCCTCCCCATATCACAAATATTCACCATTTTAACCCACACACATACCTTCTACCACCAAAACACTAGCAACGCAGGCTCCTTACTTATATATCTTACTATCTGATACATTAAAACTCCTTAAAACGCAAGCATTCCGAATAAAACGAGAATTAGTTTGAGATGACGGGGACAGAAGGCGGAGAGAGGCAGTCTGGCATGCCATTCTTGCCCGGAAATATGTCTCGCTGGCTTGTGATTGGTCGAGAAGTTTTAAAAACAGTTTGTCATTGGCTGGTGACTGATGATGAGCTTGATGACATCATTTATGTTTTATGTTTAATTAATGTGCAGTTATGTTATTTTGTGTGCTATTTTCTCTTTCAGAATGCTTTTTCTACAGAATAGGTAGTACAGTGTGGGTAATATAGACGCTGTGTGTTTGTTGTGTTTGCTATAGTTTATTTTAGCTTGAAAAAAATGTCTTTTTTTTCTCTTTTTTTTTTTAATTGATGGGGTCCTGGAACCAAACCTATATTTTACCATTAGTTATGTGTTTCGTTATAAGAGATTTCGCTTTACGAGTATGCCAGGTGGAACCTAACTGCTCGTATCTTCGGGACCTCCCTGTATTGTAGGTTTTCCACTAGCATAATGAAAAAAATTCAGCTACAAAAATATATTACCATATTTTACGGCTTATAAGACGCTGCATCTTGGAAGACGCACCCTGATTTTGGAAAGAAATTTCTAAGAAAAAATAAAAAAACACCAAAACTGTTGTCCGATGTACAGTCATTTTCACACAAGAACATACTCACTATTCATTATCTTCATTCGGCACTGCTCATCAGCCATTTTAATTTTATAGCTTGTATGCGATAGTATAAGTAAATTGTCATGTTGGCTGGCTGAACATGTGCACGCAGGTCGGACGGCGGGAGTAAAAACAAACCCGACCGCGGCGGTGCACAGCTGGCAGTGGCCGGCGGTGCCTGCCTGGCATGCCGATCAGCTGAGTTTTTTGTTGTCCTGAGTGTAAACACCTCTCACGTCCTCCCGTGCCTCACTACGTTGCCTGCCTCCTGTGCCTCACCACGTATTGTTTTGATTTTCCTGTATGCGTGTAGTATTTGTGTGATGGCTGCATGTACATGAGTTTACAAATTTTCATCTAATGTAACAAAGTTCCTTATACACGCAATGGCTGTTGGCGCCAATCTGCCGAGGCGGAAAGGCTCCCGCCAGTATCTTGTAAACACCACAGGGTGAGGACAGATTGGTAGCTGATTTGAATGTCTTATGGTATTCTAAATACTCTTAACAGGTATGTACTGAGGTTACATCATATATGAAGCTGAATTGAATAGCTACCTAAGCTAACCTCCTACAACATTAGTCTTGAAAGACGCATGAGTGTTTTTCAGGGTATTTTGGGGGGGAAAAAGTGCGTCTTATAAGCCGTAAAATACGGTAATTCTTAGAACTGGCCGTATGTAAGAAAAACACTAACACCTACATCATGACCACTGGCTAATTCTACTTACAGTATGTATCTCTGGTCCACCGACGTAAAGTCCACTCCCCCTGCATTATATTGCCTGCCTGCCTGTGAATGAACTTGGGGTGTCATTCATAGAGAGGTTGCCTTTGAAGATTGTTACAAGTCTCCTGTTACAGATTGAACTACAGGCCTCCGTTTCTGCAACTCGGTCAACACTTGCTATAAAAAAAGAAACTCCCGGACTATTAGGGGGGAGCACTGGTCCGGGAACCGCAAACGTCCGGGAATCGCAACATCCAAGGCCATTACCCACCCCCGGACGTTAATCCTACTCTAGTATTTACTGTCCTGCAACCGCCAATATCAATTACCCCGCCACGGACTTTTACGTCACTTTGTTGTTGTTTTTAGGGCTGCGAGGATCACTTGGGGAACACTATGAGCCCTGGTGATGTCCTATGATGCTATCACAGGCACTGTAGTTGACCTGTCTTCCTCAGGAAGGCACAGGTGAGGTGGATGACAGCGTGTTGCCGGGAGGGGTGGACGCCAGCTGCCGCCAGCAAGGTGGGCAGGTCAAAGGTGGCGACGTTCAGGGTGAGGAGTTGAGAGCGTAGCACTACACGGTGGGAGTGGAAGCGCGGACACTACAGTAGCAAGTGTTCAATAGTCTCAGAGACGTTCCTGCACCAGGGGCAGTGGAGGTCAGGGGACTGACGGAGGCGGTGCAGGTCAACCGTGAGTGTCGTGTGCCCAAATGTAAACAATACGACCGCTGAGCATGCTGCCACCTGGCGGGAGGCGCGGACACTGACCAGGGGTGACAGGAGACGCTCGGACCGCCGGACAACTTTGTTGATTTACGGACTGGACCAGGCATTTGTCCGAGACTCTGACATATCCCCGGACCTCGGATTTTGACCGGCAAATCCGATATCCGGGAAATAGAGGTCTGGGAAAACGAGGGTTGTGTGTAATAATAATAATAATACTGTAATAATAGTAATAGGCAGGCGATGGCTACCTGTTGCGTTGGCACAACACATAACAAACGCACGTGTTTTGGAAAAAGCTTGCTGCCAGGTACCGACTTCTCCTTCTCATCAGCCAAGGTATTACTGGGTAAAGACCGAAAGTATAGTAGACCAGTTTCATCAGCATTGTACACCGCAACTCACTCTGTTTACGAGCCGAATGTGCATAGAATTATCCGGCGAAAAGACGTTTAGTGCATCGTGCTCCGAAATAAGCGCTGAAATTTTTGCTGGATAATGCATCACATGGACGGATAGTGATACAGCCGAATAGCTGGCGCCGGATAACGTCACACGACGGATATTAGAACGAAGGAAAAACGGGAGATTACTGTACCTTGTAAATTATCCCCTACATACATATTAAACCATTGCAAATCTTAATTTTCACATCATTTAAACTGGCCGTTTGTCTAGTTTGCCAGCCCGTGCTCATGCTGTCTGCTACTCGCCACCGGGTGAGGGTCGCATGCCACTCACCACTCACCACATGAAAAAAACACCACAAGCGCCTGGTTTTTTTTTAAGGCTTTATTTGCTTTGTATACCTTCCTTATTCAATGGTAGGCTTGCTCCTATATTGTGACTTTACTCCTTCTCAGTGTTTTTAATTCCTTGTGTTACTTGGTATTCAGCTTCACTATGTCTGATCTGATGCCCAGATTTTCGGTAGCAATAGTGATTCAGAGTAGTGGTTGAAAAATAGTGTACATACAAGGCCTCCCTCTGCTGACAACACAACTGCTGCATCAAAACAAGTGAGTGTTGATTTTTTGTGTTTTATTAATTGTATTATATATTCAAGTTATATAGTGCACTATTTTTCCATTATTGTACGGGGGGGGTGGGTTTATGATATGTCACAATATTCAATAAATCGGGACGGGGTAGAGCCCCTATTGTTCCAACTTAAAGAGGTTTTACTGTAATACAGTAAACCTTTTTTAATTCGAACTAATTGGGGGGAGACCTGGGTCGAATTAGCCGAAAGTCCGAATTATCCAATGGATACCTCTAACCCCTCCACATAATAAGAATTCACTCAAACATGCCATAACAGCATTATCGTATATCTGGTCACGCTGGGCAGCCGCGGCACGCACCGCATGGGAGAAGTCGGACTCGCACTAGTAAGGCCCGGATAATTCGAACTTCTGTTCGAGTTATGGAAAATTGGTGAAAAATTTGAACTGGCCTGAAACAGGTCGAATTATCCTAAGTTTGAATTATACAGGTTCAAATTAGAGAGGGTTTAGTGTAATAATGATAATGATGATGACTGAGTCAATAATATTATCATGGAGTCAGGAGAAGTACTGATAAGTCAGCTACGATAGCGGTGGTGAGCGTCTGCAATAAAATGAGGCTACGGGAGGCCTCAACTTCGCATATAAGACCCAGGACAATTATTTTTGCCATTTTTTTTGGAAAAAAAAGGCTGTCTTATATGCCATCATAAACATTATGTGATTTCTATAGATTGGAAAAATAGAAATAGTGGTAAAAATGGGCAGGACTAAGCGTTACAGTATAACATACTTTTTGCAGGGATCAGCGGGTTGAGAACAAATGTATTTAAATACTACCCAGCACTGCTCCACATAGACATAGAATATGTCTTTCAAACTGAATGAAGATGAGAAAGTCTATGTAGTACATACCTCTTTGGAGATGACCGGATGAGCTACTTCAACAATCAGATCAGGGGAGAATTTTTTGCAGCTTTCTAAGTCACGGCAAATATACCTGAAAATAAGAAATCTTACAGGTTACATTAGAAATCAGGCAACCCTGGGACCTGAGGGTTGCCGAATTACTGATAACTCCAGGTAACTGAAGATTTTCCCCTGACTATATATGCTGTATAAATCAGTAAATATAGTATTCACTCGCTATATGATGCCCCGCTATAAGATATTTTGCTCATACAATAGATCTTCTTTACTACACTTTGCTCTATTTACAATAGCTCTTGCTTACAATTACGATATATATATACTGTATATATACAGAATATACAGTGGTGCACAAAGTTTAGCATCCGATTCGGACCGTTGTAATTGGCGCGAAACTCAAATCCACGAAACCATGTGCATTGAACTTATGGGATATAAGGTAATCGGGACCCAGATCAGAATAATTTTGGTTTTGGGCACTAAAAAACATAAAAAATTTACTAACGTCATTGTGTAGATCTTTTCATACTGCTTACTTTGAAACCACATTTCCGATGGCATAATTGAATAATAATGGTCATGCACATACTGCCGAAAATTTACCGTTTTATCAGCCAGAAACAGTTAGGTAAGGCTAAATCTGATTAGGTTAGGTTAGATGTGGGGTTTCACTGTTCCTGCTACTACCTCGCCTAATTGAACCACCAACAGCCCCATTTGCAGCAACAGATGACATAATCATGCCAAACTCAGGTAGAAACTACAAGAGTTGTGTACAGTACCCTCCCGAGTATCACGCTATGCGAGTTTCGCAATCCTCGAGTTTCGCGCCGAGTCCTAAATTCTTACCATCCCGACTTTCGGGCATTATATCCCCGAGTTTCGAGCTGCTTTTTACACGTTTTTTTTTTTTTTTTTTTTTTGGTGTGTGTGTGTGTGTGTATTTACCTAGTTGTATTTACCTAGTTGTAACATACAGGAAAAGAGCTATGCTTGTACTGTCCCGTCTCCAAATCTACTATTATCCAGCTTGCCTTTGAAGTCCTGAATACTTCTTGCATTAATCACTTTTGCATCAAGGTTGTTCCAGGCTTCTATGCTTCTATACGGGCAGCTGTATTTTTTTTTGTCCCTCTTGCATGTTGTCTTTTCAATTTCTTCTCATGACCTCTTGCACTTCTATCGTCCTACACAAACAGATCTTCTCTATCTATTTTTTCCAGACCCATTGATGCTCTATACACTGCTATAAAATCTCCCCTTTCTCTTCTTTTCTCAAGAGTTGGGAGTTTTAGTCTTGAAAGTCTTTCCTCATAAGTTAAATCTCTCAGGCTTGGAGCCATTTTTGTGGCTGCTCTTTGTATTCTCTCAATCTTCCTTATACAGTAAAAGCCTTATAACTCAGCACGATAGGGGCTCTGGCCCTTGCTGAGTTATTCAATGTGCCGAGTTATGCAATGTCCTTCTCTGATATGGGGGAAAAAAAAAAAAAAAAAAAAAAAAAGAAGAAGTAAATACAGTACTGTAAAAGCATAAAAACTACACTTACCAGTGAACGGGTAGAATGTGCTGGATTTGATATCAAACTCAGCACAAATAGCACGCATGGACGCACCTGCATCCATCCTTGCCAGCACTTTCACCTTTTCCTGCAGGCTCAGGGCCTCAGGCTCTTCAATAGACTACCTTAGTGAGCTCGATCTGTCATCTGGTGGCCGTCTGGGAACTACACGCGGAGCTAGAATATCGGGTCTCGGGGTGTCGGGCTCGACTTATTTTCTATTATTCCCTACCAAACCAGCTACAATTAAGTGTTGTCATGGTCAACATAGGCTTATGCAAAATGGAAATATACGAGTTTTACATTATTCATGGCGTTATAATGAGGATTGTTGGCAAAATAGAAACATTCGATCACAGGTGTCCTACAACATTCTACTAAATACTGCAAAGGAATGCTTCAAGGCGGGTGCATGGATTAATATTACCTTCTCTTTGCATACATGGAGGTAATATTAACCCATGCACCCGCCTTGAAGCATTCCTTTGCAGTATTTAGTAGAATGTTGTAGGACACCTGTGATCGAATGCTTCTATTTTGCCAACAATCCTCATTATAACGCCATGAATAATGTAAAGCTCGTATATTTCCATTTTGCATTAGCCTATGTTGACCATGACAACACTTAATTGTAGCTGGTTTGGTAGGGAATAATAGAAAATAAGTCGAGCCCGAAACCCCGAGATCCGATATTCTAGCTCCGCGTGTAGTTCCCAGACGGCCACCAGATGACAGATCGAGCTCACTAAGGTAGTCTATTTCATTCCCTTCCTGCTGGAGACACCCTTGCGTGATGGAGCTGACATCTTGCTATACAGTACTGTATGATGTAATCCCAAAACACGTAAAATAGGTGGCAAATTAAAGCAAAGGTCAGGAACCAGTGCGTAGGCTGCGCCGTGTTTTTGTCGTCCAAGCACCGTCTTGGATTACGAATCCCAATCCAATAACACTTGCTGAAATGTGTGTTATATACGTACTACTTTGTGATATTGTTTGCAATGTTTTGCATTGATTATTATTTTGGCTCCTACCAAGCTTCTTGTGTTTTTGAAGCAGAAACCAATCCTTTTTCAATTTCGACAAAAAACGGAATTCGTATCCAAGACGGTGCTTTGACGACATAAACACGGCTCAGCTGACAGCCTACACGCTCGTTCCCGACCTTTGTTTTACTTTGCCACCTATTTTATGTGTTTTGGGATTACATCATACAGTACTGTATTTCAAGATGTCAGCTCCATCACGCAAGGGTGTCTCCAGCAGGAAGGGAATGAAATTGAAGAGCCTGAGCCTGCAGGAAAAGATAAAAAGGACAAAAATACGACTTTATGCGACTGACGATATGCCGAGTGTAAGCAAAGAGATGCAGTTATAACATCAATATGCCGAGATACATTATTTTTTGCCGACTTTCTGTTTACATGTTCACACAAGAGGTTGTGAGGGCATGATATGCCAAGTGAAAACCATGAGATGCAGTTTAGGTGAGGCGGTAGCAGAGTGGTTAGCGTCACCAGGTGGCGTTCTCGAAGACCCGAGTTCGATCCCGAGTGAGACCCATAAATCCACTTGAAATTTTTCTGCACTGTCGAGTGGCCTAAGAACACCCACATGCCCTGTCCATTAACTCCACCTTCGACTGTGAGTGCATGGGAGGACACAGGGGGCGGCATGAGCCTCTAATCACAGGCGTCAGTCCAGGGCCGGATTAAGGAGGGGCGCTACCGGGGCTCTAGCCCCAGGGCCCCCACCATAAGGGCCCCCACCATATGTATATTATCTTTAAGCAGTAATATTAAAAACATTGGCAAGTTACAAAACCAAAACATATTTGCCTGTCTCTGTTTCATCCTTTATCTCTGAATACCAGTTTATGCATTAATAGTTCTTTGCTAAACATAGGCCTCAATATACCCACAAAAGTGCTTAATTTTTATGCGAATATAGGGCCCCCACAAAAGCTGAGCCCCAGGGCCCCCACAGCTCTTGATCCGGCCCTGGGCGTCACTATAACAATCCTGCCTGCGCCACCACGGGCGAGGGCCAACCATCACAGCCCTCGAGTGAGCCTCCAGGGCCTACCATCACAGCCCTCGAGTGAGCCTCCAGGGCCTACCATCCCACCCCTGTAGCTCACTGCCTACACGCGCTGTAGGCATAGGTGGGGGAAAAAAAAAAGAAAAAAAAAAACTTTGTCTTTGCCATGCCGAGTTATATCAAATTCCGAGTTATACAGTGCCGAGTTATAAGGCTTTTACTGTATATATATTTTATAACATAGGCTGACTTACGACCAGATCAACTTACGACTGGTCGGTCGGTCCCGGTCGTAAGTCGACCACTTGGCTCGGTGTATTACAAAGTGCATTAACTATATTTTTGCACTTAGTGCAGGAAAAATATCACGTAATTGGTTTGCGGATGTGCAGACTTGCAGTTGCGGAAGTGCAAACTTCAAGAAATTTGCGGACTAGTGGTTGCGGAAAGTAAGGATTAGGGGTTTGCGGATGAGCGTTTGCGGAAGTGGATTTTCGTTTGCAGTGCCCACCTCTGGTTTATTAGTAAACCTTGATTATTCATAAAGTACACCTACCCGTATCTGGCACACCCTTGGTCCCGATGGTGCCGGATAAAGGGAGTTCCATTGTATATGTGTAATACATAAACCTAATCAAATCAATGAAATTCAGGCAATACATTACAAAATATACAAACATTTCTTAAAAGATGGATCAATACAAGCATGACAACTTACTTGTCTTCCAGGTCATCTTCTAGAGAGGATACAGTGCGATTCCAAACAAAGGCCAAGTCAAGGTGAGGGCTCTCCTTAACATTCTGAGCAAGGTACTTTCCTAATGGGGAGATAGATATGACTCATCAATATCTTAGAAATAATAATGCATAATGCAATTTTTTTTCTATACTGTTTATTGCACTGTATTGAGGTAGAATACCTTTAAGGAAGAGTAGTTGGAGGGAATATCTATCTATGCTAAAGGCTGTTTGTCACAAAGGTCAAGAAACTCCATTCAAAAGAAAAAAGTATGGCCAGGCAGCTACTCTGTGAAGTGAATGTATGATGTTTTACATCCTAATGATACCACTACTTACATTCCTTGTGGGGCTGTCTCTCTCATATCCCCATCCATTCTCCCATACTTAGACAAGATAGAGCCAGAGTGCACACTTTTGAAATTATCTATCTTCAACATTATCTGCTTTTTCAACATTATTTTGCATTGCCTCTGGCCCTCAACTCTAATTTGATACCGGTCTGCAAATTCAATTACTTCACTACTCATCTTCTTCAGCCTTATCTCCACTCTTCACACCTGGTTCACCTTAAACAGACTTAAAATAGAATCAACAAAATCCAGTCACCCTCCTCACCAAATGGACAGCTGACCACCGCTACACCCCACACCTCTCCATAAGCCTCATCCCCGTACCACACACACACACGCACCCAAAATAATTGGCGTAACATATGATACATCAATGACTCTTAAACACCATATCACAAACATCAAAAACAAATGCACATCAAGGCTCAATGCCCTCAGATCACTTGCCAATACAACATTTGGACATAGCAAAGAAAGCACAACCTTCTTCTTCTTTCTGTTTAACATCAGTTTTTCCCATAACATTTTATGAGGTTAGGTGGCCGATGATACGATTCCAACTATCTCTATCCATTCCCTCATCTTCTTCAATGCCCAATGCTGCCAGATCCTCTTCAATACACTGCCTTCATGTCTTCCTTGGCCTGTCCGGTAGATGGCGACCTAGAACTTCCACTCTAACAGCTCTCCCCAATGCCTCACCACCTCTCCTTTTCACGTGCCCAAACCACCTCAATCGCCTTACTCTCAGCACTGTACTCAGCTCCTTCAATCCACATTTTCTTGCCACTTCTTCATTGGACACTTCATCTCTCCATGTGATCAGTCATGTATCTCAACATTCTCCGATCACAACAAACCAAAAACATTCACTACCAACCAATACATCCTCCCAACTTCTTCATCAAAGCCCATATTTCAGAACCATACAGCAAAACTGATCTTATACATGCTTCAAATACTCTTCAACTGTTTTTCAGTGGAATACTCTTGTTTATCAGAAGTTCCACTATCGCTCTCCACTTCATCCATGTAAAGGGAGGTCCCGAAGATACGAGCAGTTAGGTTCCACCTGGCATACTCATAAAGCGAAATCTCGTATAACGAAACACATAACTAATGGTAAAATATAGGTTTGGTTCCAGGACCCCATCAATTATAAAAAATAAAAAAAAAATAAAAAAAAAAAAATTAAAAAAAAGACATGTTTTTCAAGCTAAAATAAACTATAGCAAACACAACAAACACACAGCGTCTATATTACCCACACTGTACTACCTATTCTGTAGAAAAAGCATTCTGAAAGAGAAAATAGCACACAAAATAACATAACTGCACATTAATTAAACATAAAACATGCATAACACTCACAAGTGGTAATGTTGTGTGGGGAGACAGGAAGCTGGTATGTAGCCAGCTGAGAGTCCCTGTTTTCTCTCTCCGAGGCTCGAGAGAAAACAGGGGTGACTGCGTTTGCAGGGATGACTGGGTTAGAGTTCTTCCTCCTCCCCTTGATCACTTGAGCCCCCTTCACACATTCCACAATCGAACCATGAAAGCGCCAACAATGCAGTGCGCAGCGCTGTCATGGTCCTGGTTATGGGTCCATCGTGACCGATCGTGACGCGCTCAGCCAAGGCCACGAAAAGTTAGTGCGTGCATTAAAAATTCGGGAAGCTCCCCGATTTTCGTACCCAACGCAGCGGTATCGTAAGTCTATCGTGACGCTTTTGTTATCTATGTAGCAGCTTCGTGACACTATCATGATCGTCGTATGTTTTTCGTGACGATAAGAAATTGTTACGTGCTCCTTCCCCCCCTTTTTTGCACCCCCTTCTGCCTTCCCCCCCTTTCTCATTCACCTCCACCCACCCCCGACTCCACTCCCCCTACTCCCACCACCACGTGATAACACTCCCCCCCTGACTACCTTCCCCCCACTCCCACCACCACATGGTGACACTCCCCCCTCGACTACCTTCCCCCTACTCCCACCACCACGTGATGACACTCCCCCCGTGACTCCCTACCCACTACTCCCATCAGCACGTGGTAAACACCCCACCAATACCATGCCTTCTCCCCCCCCCGTTTCCCACCAACACCAACACCCCCTTCTTTATTACAACCCCCTCCCCGTTTCCCCCCATTCCCATCACCAAACACAACCCTGTTTCTCCCACTTTCATCTCTATATTCCCACTTCCTTCTCCATCACCATGGCAACCCCCACCAACGTGTGGGGCTAGCTCTTGACGCTATCGTGGTACGTTCATGGCACCGTCATGGCACTGTCGTGGTTATCGTAGCTCTATCGTGACGACAAAATGACCGTTTATTTTCCATTCGTGACATAGCCTTACAGCTGTCATGACTCCATCGTGACCATCTTACGACCGTCATGACACATACGTACAGGCAGCGTGACATTGTTGTGAGGCTATCGTGGTCTGCGTTTTTCGTGGTTAAATTTCACGATAGCGTCAATAATCAAATTGGTGGCGCTATCGTGGCTTCGATTATGGAATGTGTGAAGGGAGCTTTGGGGAAGAGGAAAGATCCTCTGTGCTGCCGCGTGATACAATAGACTCGAGAGGGTAGGGTAGGTAAGGGACAAGGGAGGGGTGCGCAGACCTCTTCCACTGCCCACAAACTCCTCTCTGCGCATCTGAATCATTGTACATCGTTCAGAGATGTGAATTTTTGTAGGCCACATTGTCGTACCGAGCCACCAGAATTATCATATTTTCAGATTGAAATTATCGTACAACCTTAGGTAAAATCATATAGTCAGTAAATTACTTTATAATTTTAGTAAATAACTTGTAATTTACTTTACTAAATAACTTGGTAATTTTACTCACCCCAGTTTGAACGTCGTAGCATTGGATTTTCGATCTCGTATATTGAAAATAGACCATAATTTACACATCTCGTGTCATCGGATTCTCGTATATCGAATGCTCATATAACGGGACCTCCCTGTAGTTGCTACTCGTGTTCTTACTGCTCTTTCCACTCGCTATTTAACATGTCACCAAGATAACAAAACTGTTTCACTTCTATTACATCACCATTCACTTCTATAGTTTCTACCTCTTCCTCTTCTGGTGGGCCCCCTCTATTGATTCTTCTTATACACACTGGATAGCAGAAATCTACCACCCTATTCAGGTTTCCTAATCTCGAACATCATTTGTGGCACCACTTGTCACATTCCTTGCAACGAATAGAGTTTACTCCTACTCCAATACTGCACACTCCACAGGGAAACCTTCCCACTTGTATATACTCCGCTACCGCCTCAGGGAGGCGGTAGCGGAGTGGTTAGCATCTCCGACTGGCGTTCTCGGTGACCCGAGTTCGATCCCCGAAGAAAACCAAAACCTTTCTGCACCGTCAAGTGGCCTAAGAACACCCACATGCCCTGCTTATCAACTCTACCTTCGATTGCGAGTGCATCGGAGGACACAGGGGGGGCGGCATGAGCCTCTAATCACAGGCGTCACTATAAGAATCCTGCCTGCGCCGCCACGGGCGAGGACCAACCATCACAGCCCTCAAGTGAACTTCCAGAGCCTACCATCCGAGCCCTGGGTCACCACTGCCTACAGGCGCTATAGCTAGGCACAAATGTTAAAAAAAAAAAAAAATAATAATAATAATAACAATAATAATATATATATATATATATATATACCGTATTTGCCGGCGCATAAGACGCACCTCCGCATAAGACGCACCCCTATTTTACAAGGAGGTTTTTAGAAAAAATAAAATATTGGTGTTTTTGAGGGAAAAAATAAATTTCGTAAATTTATCAAGTTATTAAAAAAAAAAAGGATTTGTAGGGGAAAACAAATGATTATGAGCATGTACCTAAATAAAATATTCACAGTGCAGTGAATGTGAATGAAAAATTATACTATAGTTAAAATGTAAAGGGAATGACGGTAATCAAAATCGGTCATAATATATTGCAGGATGCCCCCACGAATTGATATTCTAATATTTTGCTACCTATGACATATAGCTTAGATTTAATGTTGTAGGTATGCCTTTGTTGCTTTTCTGCCATGTGTTTAGACTTTGTGGAATATTTGAAGTATAGATATTGGTATTATTTTGGTAGTGGGCTTTCAAAAGTCCTAGAACTCTTACGACACCATTGTGTAGCTTTCTTCATTCTGAGTATTTTGAGCCCCATTTCCCATGGCGCAATTGAATAATAATGGAATTACACGTAGTACCGAAAATTTACCGTTATTTCAGCCAGAAAGTTAAGTTAGGTTAAATCAGATTAGGTTAGGTTAGAGGTGGGGTTTGGTTTAGTAACAGATGATATAGAGAAAAAACGAATATTACCAATAATATGACAGTGTGAAGCGTAGCAATGTTTGCGGGGCGGACCTGGAGGGGCAGGTTGCCTCCCCTCCCACACACACATGTAAACAAACATTGATGTCCGACAAAAACGAGAGCCAGATTTCAAAACTATTCAGGACTAAGTTTCGGCCTCGAAATCGGTGGTTGCCCAATAACATAAATTTACGAAGATATTTAGTTAACACCGTCTGTAAGGTAGCCATCTCTACCTTGTTGTTATTGTTGTAATTGTTGAAGGGCACCGTTGTCGGGATCGACGATATTTGCCCTGGTTTACACCTATGAATCTATCACAGTCGCGAGGGTTGATTAGTCTTCTTCAGGAAGGTGCAGGTGAAGGCTGGTTCATACTCTGAAATCACGGCAGCGTTCCGTCAGCCGTGCCTTGTATTCACACTATTTGTCATGGTTCCGTCATTTTCGGCAGTTCCTGCTCACCCTCTAAACAGACATGGTGCCTCAGAGGTTATGGTTGAAGAAATTTGCATTAATAGCACTTCTAGTGGATGAAGAAGAGGAGTTGAACTCTAAAAGACACTGTTTTGGGTACATAAAGCCTTGAGAAAACGATGATTATCAGCACGGCACAGTCTCATTACATTAAAATATTCTTCCCCAGAAACCGTTACGTGACAGGACGGTGGTGTATTGGAGCCGTGACGGTGGCGCACCGTTTAGTGTAACACGTCTATTTGTTTGAATGTAAGAAATTCTAACGGATGTGATGAGATGGTGCATGCCGTGTCACCATGATGGTATGGTGTGATTCGGCCTTGAGGCGGACGATGTGGCGCCATGATGGGTCTTGGTCTTGGTGCACCATGTGGAAGACTTTTGTCCCGTCTACATCTACCGTTGCAGCCTTTTTACTAGCACTCTTTCATACAGTTTCCTTATCCGTAGAGGTACAGGGGTGACGATTGAGGGGTCGAGGTGGTACAAAGCCCTATGCTGTCTCCTATCCCACCTTGCTTACCACTGTAGCGGCGCTAAAACAAACTCACACACACACCTGCATCGGTTTAGGCCACCCTCCCTGTCTGGGACCAGGATTAGTGGGTGACCTGACGCTGACCTGACTTGTCCTCGCCGACACAACTGCAACACCAGCCAGGTAATTCAGACAGCCACAGGACACACATAGACACACACGCCGAGCACCTCTTATCCCCACGTTGTACAATGACTCGCTGTCAAATAAACTACGAAGCCACGACGCCCTTTCTCCATCCTTGTGTGACAAACTCCCCAAGATACTACACCTTCCTCTCACCGCTCACACTAAAAAAAAAACTTTAACACTCTCTTTGATTCACTATTCCATTTATCAACAATACTCATTCCAGCGAAAATTCCATCACCATTTTCTGCCTCCTTCTATCATCTCCTTCCAACTGTTGTGTCAACTTGTGTGGCCCGAGTCGAATGCGGGTTAAGGCTACAACTAATATGCGGGATGTTTGTCTTTTCCATGGGTGCGGGGATGACTCTGAGTGGTAATGACCCATGGTGGGTGCGCGGAGGGCGTCGCCGAGTGAAGTATCCCAGGTGAAGCAGCAGACCTGAGATATCAAGACGTTTTACCATGGAGAGCAGCAGCGGGGTGTGGATGATGTTTACATCTGACACGGCCATCTTGGCAGCAACAACCGCAATCTTGTTGCCCCAGCTCTTGTTTTCTCTTAAAATCCAACCTTTTCTTAGAATTATGCATTACTGTTGATAACACAGTTACTAATTTGTGTTCAGTGGACTACTGCTCAACACAGATCACTCCAGACCCCTTTAGTAATACACCACCGGCTGTTCTGCATTCTCTGCCTGACCTCTCATGCACTAATATGGCCGCATTAGACGCATGGTGAACTTTGCATTCCTTTTTAAGGGAAAAAACTGCGTCTTATGCGCCGGCAAATACGGTATATATACGTAGTACCTATATATATTTTGCTCTATTTTCGTGCCTGTTACCATCATCTTTGTCTGTCTTGGACATACACTAGGGTCCCACATAAAACGAGAAATCGGTCGATAAACGAGGTCGTTTTATGTGAATTCGCTATGTGAAACACATAACCTATGGGAAAAATTGATATTGGTCGATCGGTCCTCCCGTGCATACCCGTACATTTATACTCATTCACACCCATGCATATCAAAACATATATAGTTGATAAGTTATGCATATAAATGATGAAATAGGCATATTGTTGCTTACCTTAAATCTAATAGGGATTATCTACAGGGGGCGAGGGTTCCGAGGAATCTTGGAGGTCACTCATCGTCACACCGGAGCTCGCACGCTTACAGCTGATAACTTGTAAACAAACCCACAACAACGAAAGTGTACCGTCGAATGAAAGCCATCAATAAATTACGATAACTGACAATATCGTGAATGGATCACAACATATATCCTTCACATGAATGGTTTTTTTGGTAATAATGGACGAGAACTGCGAGGTCGCTACCGCCGTTACATCGGTCGGGGCTCGCCCGATCACAGCTGATAACTTGTAAACAAGCCCACAACAACGAAAATTTACCCTCAAATGAAAGCCATCAATAAGTTACGATAACTGACGATATTGTGAATGGATCACAACATATATCCTTCACATGAATGGTTTTTTTGGTAATAATGGACGAGAACTGCGTGGTCGCTACCGCCGTTCCCCACCTCATGCCACCTTCACCCCACCTCCGTGGCAACACGCCGCCGCTGTGCCCCTCCTCACTCCATGCCAGGGACACACAGCCTTCGTTATGTACGATATTTCGGCGCTCTATATGAGAACTCCTCGGATTTGCCCTACTTTGATGGCGGAATCATTCTATATGATCCCGTTCGTTCCTAACAAAAAATTTGGAATTTTATTTATTTAAAAAACTAATAATTAATAAATTTTTAAATTTCAATATTTTAGGTCGTTCGTTTTATAGGGGAAAAGCTCTATGCGAACACGTTTTATGCGGGACCCTAGTGTATTTACCTTCAGACCTCTTCTCTTCATTGCTTGCTTTCAATCTATAAATCTCCTCTCAACTTCCTCCTTTGTCTCAGCCGTCACGACCAAATCATCTGCATATATCAGCTCCCATGGATCTCCTGAATTCTGCATTCCTTTGTGGCCTCTTCCATCACTACAACAAACAAAAGAGGACTGAGAACTGAGCCTTGATGCACCCCTACACCTATCTCAAAGGGATGATTTTCCTCCAGCTACTCTCACCCTTGATCTTGACCCTTCAAACAGTGCCATTACTAACCTTACAAGCCTATCCGGTACCTTTTGTCTTTGTAATGCCCATCTAATTGTTCTTCTTGGAATCCTGTCAAATGCCTTTCCCAGATCCACAAACACATGATACAGCCTATTCATCTTCTCCTTATATTTCTCCTGGAGATGTCTTGTGATGAAAATTGCATCCGTAGTTGACTTTCCAGCCAGAAAGAAATTGGCAGTCATCGATCTTGATGATTTACTTAAGCCTTTCACACAACACCCTCTCCCAAATCTTCATCCCATGTTCTAACAGCCTCAAACCTCTGTACCCCCCACATGACAGTGCATCTCCTTTTCCTTTAAACAGTGTTAAGGTAAAACTATCCTTCCATTCTTCTGGACCTTTCTCCTCCCTCATAATCTCTTCAAAAACTCCAGTTAGCTTTCTGATACCCGTCCTTCCTGCTAGTTTCAGCATATCACTGCTTACATCTGATGGACCTGGTGCCTTTCCATCTTTCATCCCTTTCAATGCTCTTACTACCTCTTTTTCCATTATATTTTCCATGGGACCTTCCGCCATTTCAACTTCCTCCAGCTCATTGTTATTTTCTACATTCAGCAGTCTCTCAAAATATTCTCTCAATTTTTCTCTCACCTCCCTCTCCACCACTTTGATTTCTCCGTTTTCGTCCTTCACATATTTTGCTCCTTGTACATCCTTCTTGTCTTTTCTCATCTGCTTAGCTAGTCTGAACATCTTCTGCCTTCTTTCTGCTGTGTTCAAGTTCTCACTCCACTCCTCCAATGCTTGTTTTTTTACTATTGCCACTTGCCTCTTAGTATCATTTGTTTTTTCTCTATACATTATTTTATCCACCTCACATCTTGATTGTTGCCACTGTTTGAATGCAATTTTTTTCTCTTTAATTTGATGTTGCACCTCTTCATTCCACCACCAAGTCTCCCTTTCTCTAGCCTACCTCTTCTTCCAGATGTTAGTCCACACACCCTTTCTCCAGCTCTCAGTATGCTTTCGTGTATGTGGTGCCAGTCTCCCTCTCCTCCTTCCATCCTTGTTGCAAAGTTTTCTTCAAAATCCTGTCTCTTGTTGGCCTCTTTCAGCTTCCATAGTTTTTTTTTTTTACACCTTTTCTCTTTACCCTCTTCATCTTTTTTATTTTGAGGTCTACCCGTACCAACCTGTGCTGCGTCAAACAAGCCTCTCCAGGTATTGCCTTACAGTGTATGACTTGCACAACTGGTCTTTTCCTCATTAGCACCAAATCCAACAGTGTCTCTGCTCCACCACTTTTGCCACCACCACTGCTCCACCACAAATTGGCTTTTCCCTGTCTTTCTTGAAATAGGTGTTCAGTATCTTTAAGCCATGTCTCCAACAAAATTCCAACACATTCTCTCCTTCAACATTTCTCTCACCATAGCCATAGCTTCCCACAACACCCTCAAATCCTGCTTTATCTCTCCCAATATGAGCGTTTAAGTCTCCTCCAATTGTCAGCCCATCTGATTCAGAAACTCCTGCCACAGTATATAAACCACAACCACAGTATATAAAGAATATATACATTCAGTGATGGATTAATTATGCAAGCCCTATCTAGGCCTCTAAACTCACTGAGACACATCACACCACCATGCAGAACATACAGAGCAAAGCTCTAAAACTCATTACAGGCTGGACAGCTACCACAAATACAGACCACTTACACCATGAAACCAAAGTCCTCAAGTTCAGGGACGACCAGGGACGACCTTGACATGAGAGGCACACAAAAACTTGCCGCAGCCGCCACAAACCCACAACACTCACTACACTACATAGCACACCAACATCACACGCCAAGAAACATCAAAACAACACCTAGCACACATTATCACACACAAATTCTATCATCACTTCCACCTTGTCCTCCCCAATCTGGCATCCAGAGTCATATTCATACCAACATCACCCACTGCTCTATCCAGTCCCTCAAGGACAACACTCAGCTGCTTGTACAGCCCCCAGACAATCACCATTCTGAGTCCTCCCTTTCCCATGAAGACAGACCAGGTGTGGACATCACCTGGCTCTTCTGAGCTATCAGAAGAGACGGGCTAGGCCTATTGCGGATGCCTGTCCTGGATGCAACACAGCATCCCACACTATCAAACATATTACAGTAAACCCTTCATGCTCGCGGGGGTTAGGGAACAGATACACCCGCGAGTATCATAAATCCGCGAGCATGGAATTAGTTACCCCTCCAGTCCCTAAAATAGGCTTCCGGTATAAAGAAAATGGATTTTGTTGCTTGAATGAACATAAGAACATAAGAACATAAGAAAATAAGGAAGCTACAAGAGGCCGCGAGGCCTACACGTGGTAGTTCCTGTCACCTAACACTACCTACATCCACCTCTCATCCCCATGTGTACAATGATAATGATAATTATGATTATGATTATCATTATCATAATAATGATAATGATAATGATAATTATGGATGAAAATAATGCAAAATAGCATAAATTGTATATGACAGGTGCATTAATGATTAGTAACAGGGTAAACTACTGTATAAATGTAAACAATCGGTACCGATCGATACTTACGAGTGTTTTGTTGTCGTTGTTCTTCTGTCTTTTGTCCTCTACCTCTAAGCCATAATCCTCCCCTCTTCTGCATACCAGCTTAATGATTATGGATGATAAATTATAATGAATAGTAAAGTACAAAGAAGAAATTAGGGTGAGTAATGTAAATACAAAACAAATAAAGAACACCCACAGCGTGGGTAGGTGGTAGATTTGGTGGTAACGCACGCTGACGTAACTGCACGCTCGCCCACAACTGCTAAGGGCCCAAACCCAGCAACGGAGGTGGTATCTTTAGCTACTACCCACTCTCCCACCACCTAGATACTACCTGTCCTTACTACTGTATCCAGCAAGCCTCCCTCGGTAGGTAGTAAACGGGTAGGAGGTCCCTGACTGGCTAAGGCGTCATCAGTCACCAGCCAACGACAAACTGTTTTTAAAACTTCTCGACCTAATCACAAGCCAACGAGACATATTTGCAGGCAAGAATGCCATGCCAGACTGCCTTCTTCTCTAGCTGCTCCCATCTCAACATAATTTTTCTCGTTTTATTTTGGAATGCTTGGGTTTTAAGGAGTTTTAATGTATCATCTAGTAAGATATATAAGGAAAGAGCCTAGCCTATGTTGCTAGTGATTTAGTGGTAGGTGTGTATGTGGGTTAAAATAGTGAATACACTTAACCCACGTTTTCCTGGACCTCCATTTCCCGGATATCAGATTTGCCGGTCAAAATCCGAGGTACGGGGATATGTCCAAGTCACGGACAAATGCCTGGTCCAGTCCATAAATCGACAAAGTTGTTCGGCGGTAGACCGCCGGACTATGTATTGTAGGGCACTTGACGTATGAGTGCTAGACAATGTGTCGTAAAAGTCCGCAGCGGGGTAGTTGATATTGGCGGTTGCTGGACAGAGTAGGATAAACGTCTGGGGGTGGGTAATGGCCTCGGACTGTTGCGATTCCCGGACTTTTGGTTCCTAGTGTTCCCTCCTAATAGTCCGGGAAAATGAGGGTTTACTGTATTTGTGTTACTGGGTGACCGCGGCAAGAATATTTCCCCGTCACTGGCTGCCCTGCCACCTAAGCACTTTAAATCACCCTTATTTAAGGTGATACGCGAGTGCTACACTGACCTAAATAATGACACGTGTATATAACAGCTCACCATAATCAGTATGATGTATAATAACGAGTAATAGACCCTAAAACCCTGCCCACCCTGTTGGAGGTGGCAGGCTACCCTGCCTCCCTACCACTCAAGGACAACACGCCATCATCCGCCTCACCTGTGAGCTGTGTATGGTGAGCTGTTATATACACGTGTCATTATTTAGGTCCGTGTTGCACCGCCTGCCACCTTAAATAAGGGTGATTTAAAGGTGTTTAGGTGGCAGGGGAGCCAGTGACGGGGAAACTTTCTTGCCGCAGCCACCCAGTAAGACCACCCAGACCTTTAGTAGGGGTGTAGGAGTGGCAGGGCTGCGAGGACCCCTTGAGGAGCCCTATGAGCCCTGGTGATATCCTATGATGCTATCACAGGCGTGGTAACTGACCTGTCTTCTTTAGGAAGGCACAGGTGAGACGGATGACGGCGTGTTGTTATGAGAAGGCAGGCAGGGTGCCAGAACTGGCAAACTGGCGGCCCTCTAGCGACTGTATGCACAAACATGTTTGCGCGCGCCATTGAAACTCCTTATTTTTCGCATTTTAAAATGATATTTAAGTATTTATTATTTATCCCAAGGGTTGAAAAACCGCGAGATATCAAATCCGTAAGCCTGAAACCCGCAAGCATGAAGGGTTTACTGTACAGGGTGACCTCGTTCTACGATGCCCTGCTATACGATACTTCCCACTCACAATGTGTGTCTTTTAATACCTTTTTTCAATTAACTTTCATTGGGTTTCGCAGTTACAATCAGTGGAGTGGGGATCGCAACTCAGGATCATGCTTTTTTTACAGCAGCGCCATGAGCGCCATCGTGGCCAACACGCACAATGGACCCATTTACTCTACTTGAGGTAACGATAGATTTGAAATCAGCCTCATATAGTTGGGCAGTGATGTTGATTTTTCTATGTGAACAGTATTTTTGATGATACAGCCAATTTAAGTACAGGAAAATGTATACGCTCTAAAACGACTGGCGCCATGTTGTGACGTCAACAACTTCAGGGCAAAACAGCTGTGAACTTGTGAAGCGGGCGCTCCTATATACTACCTACTACCACACCAACTTGCATTACCCCTACTACCGCAAGATGACCAGTAATCCTCCTTCAAGTGATGTGGTAGGTATTCACTGTGCTTGTGAATATATAAGTTGTAGTTTAAAAGGAAGAAGTGGATATACAGGGACAAGTGGCCCGTGACACTAGGCAAGTGATTACTTTTGGGATTGGCATTCCTTACAGGGAGCTTAAATGAACTTGCAATGACATGTACAGCTAGACAGGTACACGAACTCATAGAGGAACAGGTAGAAATGTATGGCTTTCTTTCCCCACATAAGCAAAACATACATCCTTTGTCACCCTACTCACCACTTCGTCACCACTACAACCTTTACTAACCATACATTTCTACCTGTTCCTCTGAGTTCGTCTATCTGTCTAGCTGTACATGTCATTGCAGGTTCATTTAAGCTCCCTATAAAGAATGCCGATCCCAAAAGTAATCACTTGTCTGGTGTCACGGGCCACTTATCCCTGTCTATCCACTTCTTCCTTTTAAACTACAACTTATATATTCACAAACACAGTGAATACCTACCACATCACTTGAAGGAGGATTACTGGTCACCTCGGATTTTGTCCGGCAAATCCGATATCCGGGAAATGGAGGTCCGGGAAATGGAGGTTTGTGTGTACAACATTATTTCTGAGCATATATGAGAAAGGAGTTGAAAACATGTTCCACTATATACACCAAGAGAAAAGGGAAAGAAAGAATGGTCTAATGGAAGATGTGAGAGGACAAAGTGAATAAGGGATGAGGCAAAGACTACTCTATACAGGGAGGTCCCGCTATACAAGCATTCGGTATACGAGAATCCGATGATACGAGATGTGTAAATTAGGGTCTATTTTCAATATACGAGATCGAAAATCCAATGATACGACATTCAAACTGGGGTGAGTAAAATTATCAAGTTCAAAATGCGCACCCTACCACTCCCGGGCTGGACAAAGGGGTATTTGGTTGACCCCAGTGAGGTCACCCCTAGCAAGCCGTGACCTGAAGGGTAATTAAGCATATGGTGCGGCCTGACATTTAGGGGTAATTAGCAGGTGTGCGGCCCCAACCTTGGGACCGCAGTCAGGTCACCCCTAGCAAGGCCTGACCTGAAGGGTAATTAAGCATATGGCGCAGCCTGACCCTTAGGGGTAATTAGCAGGTGTGGGGCCCCAACCTTGGGACCGCTACACTACCTTCTCTTGTATCACGTGGCGTCCCATACATTACAACGTCTTTTTTGCTTGTTATGCATGTTTTATGTTTAATTAATGTGCAGTTATGTTATTTTGTGTGCTATTTTCTCTTTCAGAATGCTTTTTCTACAGAATAGGTAGTACAGTGTGGGTAATATAGACGCTGTGTGTTTGTTGTGTTTGCTATAGTTTATTTTAGCTTGAAAAACATGTCTCTTTTTTTCTTCTTTTTTTAAATTGATGGGGTCCTGGAACCAAACCTATATTTTACCATTAGTTATGTGTTTCGTTATACGAGATTTCGCTTTACGAGTATGCCAGGTGGAACCTAACTGCTCGTATCTTCGGGACCTCCCTGTACTGGACTTGCTACTCGTGCCACGCGCCCATGACCAGTGGAGGCCAGTTTTGCGATTCCTGACATCTTCGAACATCACCCCCATTTCCCTTCCTGTGGTTTATCAGTATAAATGATATACCGTTATCTTTGTAAATGTTTGTTCTATAATATTATCAAATAAAAAACAGTAAAATACACTAATGAAATGCCATTATGAGAGAGTGAAGAAGTATGCATGAACTTAATATTCACTTAAACTCTTCACCATTTAATATTTTGCAAGAAAACATTTTACATGAAACATATCAATAGAAGCGGATTTTCATTAGCTTTCCATTGATATATTTCGTTTTCTGATAAATGAATTAGAACCATGCATAAATTAGCGTTAACTAAATAAATAACATCATCAATTGGATCGGCAAGTAAAAAAAGTGTTCCATGAATACAGTACACTATGGTTTATCAGTATAAATGATACACTGTTATCTTTGTAAATTATTGTTCTATAATATTATCAAATAAAAAACTGTAAAATACACTAAAGAAATGCCATTATGAGACTTTGAAGAAATATGCATGCACTTAATATTCACTTAAACTCTTCGCCATTTAATATTTTGCGTGAAGACTTTTTACATGCAACATATCAATAGAAGCGGAATTCTATTAGCTTTCCATTGATATATTTCGTTTTCTGATAAATGAATTAAAACCATGCATAAATTAGCATTAACTAAATAAATATCATCATCAATCGGGTAATTTTCCCGATTGATGAGGTTATTTATTTAGTTAACGCTAATTTATGCATGGTTCTAATTCATTTATCAGAAAACTAAATATATCAATGGAAAGCTAATAAACTTCCGCTTCTATTGATATGTTTCATGTAAAATGTTTTCTCGCAAAATATTAAATGGCGAAGAGTTTAAGTGAATATTAAGTTCATGCATACTTTTTCACTCTCTCATAATGACATTTCTTTAGTGTATTTTACAGTTTTTATTTGATAATATTATAGAACAAACATTTACGAAGATAACGGTATATCATTTATACTGATAAACCATAGGAAGGGAAATGGGAGTGATGTTCGAAGATGTCAGGAATCGCAAAACTGGCCTCCACTGGAAATAGCCCAAAATAAGTAGCAAGTCCAGTATACAGTAGTCTTTGGATGAGGTATGGAAAAAAGTAAAGAAAAATCGGACACAAAGAAATTAAGAAGACTATAAATTAGCAAGAAATGAATATGTGTCCATAAGGAGAGAGGAAGAGAAGAGTTATGAGAAGGATATACAGTACCCTCCCGAGTTTCACGCTATGCGAGTTTCGCGCTGAGTCCTAAATTCTTACCATCCCGGCTTTTGCGCATTATCTCCCCGAGTTTCGCGCTACTTTGTCCTTTTTGTTGCTTTGTGTGTGTATTTACCTAGTTGTAACATACAGGAAAAGAGCTATGCTCGTACTGTCCCGTCTCCAAATCTACTATTATCCAGCTTGCCTTTGAAGTCCTGAATACTTCTTGCATTAATCACTTCTGCATCAAGGTTATTCCAGGCTTCTATGCTTCTATACGGGAAGCTGTATTTTTTTATGTCCCTCTTGCATGTTGTCCTTTTCAATTTCTTCTCATGACCTCTTGTACTTCTATCGTCCCACACAAACAGATCTTCTCTATCAATTTCTTCCAGACCCATTGATGCTCTATACCAGTGGTTCCCAAACCCATGGTCACGATCCAAATGATGGTCGCGAGGGTATTTCTGAGGGTCGCTGGACACAGTTTTGCAAAAAAAAGGCATAATTATGATATTACTATATAAAGGCAGAATTTTTAAATTACAGTAAAGTAGAATTGAGAAATATTGCAATATTATAGTTGCATTACTCCAGTAGCACAGCATGAGGCGGTGGGTAGGCGGTAGCAGAGTGGTTAGCATCTTAAAGTGGCGTTCTCGGTGACCCAAGCTCGATCCCCATGAGAACCAAAGTCCACTTAAAATCTTTCTGCAATGGCGAGTGGTCTAAGAACACCCACATGCTACCCATTATTTCTACCTTCGATTGTGAGTGCGATTGCAAGTGCATCGGAAGACACAGGGGGGAGGCATTAGCCTCTAATCACAGGCGTCACTATAAAAAAAATCCTGCCTGGCCACCACTGGCGAGGGCCAACCATCACTGTCCTCAAGTGAAGCTCCATGGCCTACCATCCCACCCCTGGAGGAATCCGTATAAGGATTATAGCACACAATTAATGTATGGTGATGGTATTTATTTCAGTTCTTTGTGTTTCAGATATTGGTGTCTTTATTGTAAGGAATAAACTTAAGAATTAAGAAGTGTATCCAAAACCCCAGGAAGGAACAATAAAGTGGCGACGAGGATCTACTAGAACCACTTAAAACAACTTCGACGAGTAGCAACTTCTTCTGTGTGTGTGCAAGATGGCACATGCAATTCCCACATTACAACTGCTCGAGTTTGATGACACGAACCAAGAACAGGCATGGACTGATTGGATTGAACATGCTGAGGATGCGTTTCTGGCTTTCAGCATAACCGAAGATGCTAAACGCTTAGCACTCCTCCGGTTCTATGGGGGAAAGAAACTGAAAGAGGTCATCAAGACTTTGACACCGGAGATCCCAACAGGCCAAACAGAGCCGACATACAAAACAACCAAAGTGGCACTAAATGCTTACTTCATTGAGAAAACCAACGAGGTATTCGAGCGACACAAATTTAAGATGCTTGCACAGGAGCCTGGCGAGGCAACACACAGTTATGTAACTCACCTACGTACGCAAGGTGCTAAATGCAACTTCGCCCAGTATAACCTCGACAAAGCCATCATCGACCAGCTGACGGAGAAATGTACTTCCAACAAAATGAGACGAACATACCTGAAAGAATCGGACATGACAATGCAGAAAGCCCTTCAACTAGCTTAGACATATGAATCAACGGACGCTCAAGCAAGTCAGATGGAAAAACACGAGGAAGAAGGCATCAATGTCCACAAGGTCACTACGAAATACAAGCAACAACAAAGAAACACCTGGGAGAAAAATAGGAGACAACAAGAAGATGACACGGCACGTAAACAAGCAATGAAATGTTTCGGGTGTAATGGCTCGGATCACATACACGGTCAGAAAAAATGCCCTGCATATGGGAGAAAATGTAACCACTGTGGGTGGAGTCATGAACCATTTCGCAACAGCCTGTATGAAGAAACGTTACAGTCGGAAGGAAAAGGTCAACTTCTTGAAAGAAGATAACTCATCCGACGACGATGATCATGTGCAACACGTGTCGTCAAAACACTCAAGCAGCACAGACAGCGACTCCTATGTTTTCAGGGTGAAATTCGACGCTTCCTTGGATAACAAGTCCTGATAGACGACATCCGCATCAAAATGCTGATCGATTCAGGAGCAAATGTCAACCAGCTGGATGGCGACACTTTCGACCGGGTCACCAGCTACGTCCCAACATTGTACTCAAACAGACGAAGATGGAACCAAAAGCTTATGGAGACATCGCCATACCACTGAAAGGGGAATTCTTTGCAGCATTGACTAATGGATCAACAAGGATTGCACACAAAATATTGGTTACAAAAGCACGTCAAGGAGGTAACATCTTGGGTAAACGGGCCAGTACAGAACTGGGCTTCCTGACAGTCCAACAAGCGAAGACTGTGAGTGTCAAGGGAATCCCACCGTCAACAAAGGAAATACTGGATCGCAGTCTACCAGCCCTCGATGGTCTAGGAAGAATTAAAAACTTCCAACCATATCTCAAGATCGACGACAGCATCCAACCTGTGGCACAACCACCCCGCCGAGTGCCATTCCACCTACGAAGAACAGTCGAACAGAAAATCCAGGGCATGTTGGACAAGGACATCATCGAAAGGGTGGAGGGCCCGACACGGTGGGTCTCTCCATTGGTGACAGCACCAAAACCAAATCGGAATATGTGCCGACCTCCGGATTGCAAACAAAACAGTGAAATGCACACACCATCCGATTCCGACAGTGGAACAACTACTCAGTGAGGTGAAGGGGGCTAAAAAGTTCTCCAAGGTGGATCTCAACTCATACTATCACCAAATAGAGTTGACCCTTGAATCAAGAGACATCACAGCATTCTCATGCGACTCTGGTATCTACAGATACAAAGTGTTGGTCATGGGCATAACTTCAGCAGCAGAGGAAGGGCAGCGTCTACTACAACAGATCATCCAGAAGTGTCCGAACTGCCGGAACGGTGCGGACGACATCCTAAGTAAGGACACCGAAGAACATGACAAAGCCCTAGAAACAGTACTACAGACATTGAAAAACAACAACCTGACCATAGCTCAACACAAGAGCGTGTTCCACATGGATGAAGTTGAATTTCATGGCTTCATGGTGTCCGATAAGGGCATCAAACCTACAGACTCAAAAATTGAGACAGTCAGAAACTTTGTATGCCCAGAGACGGTCCAGGAAGTTCGCAGCTTCCTGGGTCTAATCAATTACCTAACCAGATTCATTCCACGACTCGCAACACTCAGCAAACCTCTGAAGAACTTGACTAGAGCGAACACCAAGTGGAGATGGACAGAGGAGGAGGAGGAGTGTTTCAAACAGCTGAAAGACACAGTCATACAGAGCGAAGCACTCATACACTTCGACCCACAACTGCAAACGTCGCTCATTGTGGACGCCAGTCCAGTGGGACTGGGGGCTATCCTCTGCCAAAGACATCAAGGCGCACTCAAGCCTGTCAGTTACGCCTCCAGGACTCTGACGAATGTGGAACGCCGGTATTGCCAATTGGAAAAGGAAGCACTAGCCATAGTATGGGCATGTGAAAAGTTCCACCTTTATCTGTATGGGAAAGAATTTGTCATCATGACCGACCATCAAGCACTGACAACAATTTTCAATCCCATCCTCGTCGCCACTTTACTGTTCCTTCCTGGGATTTTGGATACACTTCTTAATTCTTAAGTTTATTCCTTACAATAAAGGCACCCATATCTGAAACACAAAGAACTGAAATAAATACCATCACCATACATTAATTGTGTGCTATAATCCTTATACTATAAACTACTCCTAACACTCAAGACAGCACAGTCACTGCCTACAGGCGCTCTAGGCCAAGAAGAATATGTAAAACTAAGTCGGATTGATGCTCCCTCGAGTTCAGCTTTTTCTCTGGAGAAAGTTTCCTTGGCGTCCTTTGAAGTGGCATGGATAATTCCAGGATGCAAAAAGCCTCATAACCTAGGAGAGGAGCTGGTAAAGCTAGCAGCAGTGGCAATGGTAAAATCTGTTGGTGAAGCAGACATTTCCAAGAAGGTTGAATCGGTACCACTTTCTAACAATAACAATACTAGCATTAAACGTAGAATTGATCTCATTTCAAAAGATATTTTGGTTCAACTGATTGTAGAAAAAGCAGATACATTTTCTTTACAGACGGATGAGTCAGTGGATATTGCAGGTGACCCTCAACTGATGTTATTTGTAAGGTACAGAGATGATATTCTGGAATAATTTTTCATCTGCAGTGCCCTGTCAAGTACCACCACTGTAGAATAAATCTTTAATATGATGAACAATTTTTTTCAAGAAACATGATGTATACTAGTTGAATTGTTTGGCTGTGTGCACTGATGGAACTCCATCAATAGTGGGAAGTCCGTGTGGGTTTTGTTACTCGCATTAAAGCAGAAAACCCTGATGTCATAATATTTCACTGTTTTTTACATTGAAAAAACCTTGCTTAACATATTTTGTAACCAGACCTCCAAGCAGTTTTAAATGATGCTATCTAAATTGTGCAGTTTGTCAGGGCTTCAAATTCACATATTTTCCATAATATGTGTAAAGACATGGGATCACACCAAGACTTGATGATCCACTCTGATGTCCATTGGCTATCTTGTAGAAAAATTATCAGAAGACTTATTGAACTAAAATCTAAAATTAAAATCTTTCTGTGAGAGAAAAAAGCATGCACTGGCAGACTGCTTTAAAGATGCTGCTTGGCTGGCAAGGCTTGGTTATTTGGGTGACATCTTCAGGCACCTTAATGAACTGAATTCAGACAGGCAGGGCCAAAATCATACCATGGTGGACATCGGTGAAAAATTTGTCTCATTCAAGAACAAATTTGCTCTTTGGAAAGAAAAGCTGGTTAAAGGAAAAAATGCAGCCTTTCTAGAACTACGTGATGTGCTGGAAGATTCATCAGAAATATCCCTTGCTGCCATAAAAGTTATTTTCGAAGATCATCTGAAGAACCTTCAAGAAGAAATGGACAGGCATTTTCCAAAAAAACATCGATCTCAAGAAATATAGCTGGATCAGGAATGCTTTCAGTGTGAACGTCAGTGAAGTTGGAGAAGATATTTCAGGGTTTCAAGAAGAACTTGTAGACCTCCAGGAAAATCAAGTGCAGCAACAGCGCTTTGAAAACCTCCAGTATTCAAAATTTTGAAATCAACTCAAGACTAAGGCCATTCTGATTCGGAAGGCTGAAAAAGCTTTTCTCCCTTTTCCAACAACATATCTCTGTAAACAAGGGTTTTCAAGTCTTGTTATGATCAAGACGATCGAGCAAGAGCAAGGAACTGCTTGAATCCCCAGCATGACTTGTGTTGTGCTCTAACAATCACCATAAAGCCCAATTTAGAGGATCTCACGCACAAAATGAAGCAGTTATGGAGCACTGAGAAAATTTTAAAAAAAAAACCCCTTATAAAAGTTAGTAATCAAGCTCCTTTTGGTCGCTGGTTAAAAGCCCACAAAATATGTTCTTTTATTTTAAATTTTTATATCATTTGGTTCTTAGGAAAAAAATTTTTAAGATTTAATCATTCAAGTTTTTTTTTTGATAAAACGGAAGCATCTGAACAGTTTACAGATAAGTGTTTTTTTTGAGGTGGTTTTTTTGGATACCAGCGACCGTGATGGGTTTGGGTTTTAAGCACACAATTATTTCCTTTTTTTTTAAAAAAGTGGTTCGGGTTTTGAAAAATTATTCCAATTTTTAGTCCCCAGTATAGTAAAAAAAAGCTTGTATAATTCAAATTTTGAATTTGGTCATTTTTTGTTTTTAATTATTTCACTATATTGAAATAATCCATGAGTAAAAAACTAAAAAAAAATTGAGTAGCACCCCACTAGGTTTAGCCACCAAAAAAGAAACCCCGTTTTTAGTAATATAGTTTTATGGAAAAAACTAAAAAATTTAAAATTTAAAACAAAAAATTTTGGAAATTTAAACACTATGGTACATGTACACGCTTTAAGGGGCAAAAGCAAGCCAAGTTATATTTTAGGGCGCAATAAAAAGTTTGGGAGCCACGCCTATACACTCTATAAAATTACCCTTTTTTTCTTTTCTCAAGAGGGGAGTTTCAGTCTTTAAAAATCTTTCCCCAAAAAGGGAAAAACTCCAGGTTTGGGGCCATTTTTGGCTGTTTTTTCATTCTCTCAACTTCCTTTTTATCCCTTTTTTTTAGGGTGACCAAATACTGCCGCAATTCCAAACCTTGTCGAATCAAAGATGTTATCATTTCTTAATATCTTTCATCCCGATATTTTTAAGCCTTTTTTTCCTCATAACTGTAGTACTCCCCGTGATTGTTTTTAGGCCTCAGATGAAAAAAATTTTCTGTAATCCATACTCCCCGATCTTTTTCCCACCTTTTTTTGATATCCATTCCCCCATCAAATACTTTTTCTGTCTCCTTTTTAATGCCCATTTCCCCACTTTTTAAATTTTTAAATAAACTCCCTTCCCAAATGCCCATCGAAAACTTTCTAGATCCTTTTGTAAAACCTCACAGTCCTCTTTACTTTTACTTTTCTTAGTATTTTTTAAAAAAGGATGATACTGGATCACAGCAAATAAATTTATATAAGTTAACCCCTGTCTATCATTACCCGAACATCAATGGGGCCCAAAATTGATCCCTTTAGGAACTCCACACAACGCACCCCTTTGATTCTGATCTTTTTTAATGTTTATCTCTCTGTTTCTCAAAAAATCTTCATCCTTCGCAAACCCCCCTTCAATCCTTAATGTTCAGCTTCCCCGAGCCCCCCTTTTTTGTTTTAGGTACCCTTTTCAAATGCCTTCTTTAGGCCAGGGATATCAATCGACCCCCCCTCTCTTTTCCGTGTCACATCAACATCTTTAGTAAAAGCTTAAAAGTTTGTTGTACAAGAATTTTCCCCTCTAAAACCCAAAATGCCCCCTGAGAGGTGTTTTTTCCAAAAATTTCAAACCCTCTGTCTTAAAAATTTTTTAACATTTTTTCCACTAGGTACACTTTTAAGATACTGGCCGTAATTAATGGTTTTCTTTGTCTCCCCTTTGTGAATTGGCACAAATTTGCTTTTCCCAAACAAGCGGGACTTGCTCTCCTTGAGTGAATCCAATTAATATTAACTTTCATTATTTTTTTTTAAAATTTATTTATTATTTTTTTTTTTTTTTTTTTTTTTTTTTTTTTTTTCCATCCAAGGAACTGGCCAAGGGCACAACAAAAAAGGGGTATCAAAAAAGCCCGCTAGTTCCCCAGCCCCCTATAAAGGAAAGACAGTAAGATAATAAAAAAAAAAAACAGGGGTGCCCCAAATTTTATTTGGGGAGGTGTCTTTTTACTCTTTTTTTGAAAAGATTTAAGCATGGGGAAAGGGAAAAAAAAGAAACAGGAAGAGGTTCCAGATTTTCCCAGTGAAAGGGATGAAAGAGAAAAGATCTGTTTAACCTTGCATTGGAAGATGGACAGAATAGGGAGGAATGAGTAGAAAGTTTTGTGCAGCGAGGCCGTGGGAGTGGGGGGGGAGCAGTTACAATTTCAAAAAGAGCAGTGAGCATGAAAAAAGGGTAGAAGAGAGCAAGAGAAGCAACATTGCGGGGGGTTTTAAAGATTAAAGACAGCAGTCAGAGGAGAGGGTTGATGAGACAAAAAGCTTTTGACCAACCGTTTGGAGAGCTGTATAGGGTTCCCCCCCAAAAACATGGGAGAAACTCCATACTGGCGGAAAAGGCCCCCTGTAAGAGCAAGCTTTTGGGGAGGGAAAAAAAAGGACGAGAGCCACGGGTTATTTTGCACTCTTGCATTTGGTTACGCACTCTTCATTATCCAATTCGACACTCCATCTGGACCGGGGTTTTCCCAAATTTGATTTCCCATTAGTTTTTTACTTCTTTTATTTTCTACTTTTATGTTTCCATTATATTTTCTTTGCTATTTTTTTTTCTTTTTAAATCACTCTCTTTTGTAAATACAGTCTGAAAGCCTTTTTTCACACCCAGCCTGTTGTAATGCATCATCGAATTTGCCTTCCCCTTCAGTTAACTACCCTTTCCCTTTTTTTTCTTTTTTTCCTTTTATGTATCTTAGAAAATTTTTGGTTCGTTCTTACTTTTTTCTTTTATTTTCTCGCATAGTTAATTTCTCCTCTCTTCGGATTTTAAAAAAATTTTTTCATTTTAGTTTTTTTGTTTTTTCCCAAGGTTGAACCCCCTTTTTTCCCTCCAAACTATTCCATTTTTTTTCTCTTCTGTTTTGGCAATTCACTTTTTCTGTTAAAACCATTCATTTTTTTTTCTTTTCCTGAAACATCCTTGGAACAATATTTTTTCCTTCTTTTAAAAATTCGGTGAACACCCCATTTTTCTGGGTATCCTTTTTGCATGGAAACACCCCAGTCTGTCTTCCGAAAAATTTTCTTAATCCGTCAAAGTGCTTTTCCATAATTGTATCTTCCTTCTTTGTTTTTCTTTTCCCCTTTTTTGCTATCATTTACTTCAATTAAATTTGTACTGGTCACTCTTCCAAATGGGCATGATAATTTTAGGGAAAAATTTACTTCCAGTTCTTCGTAATAGTGGGTTAGTCTTGGTGGTTTCTTCGCCCCTTGAATCTTGTATTCTTTTTTAATAACTGGTCACAATTTTATTTTTTACCAAATCCAAAAATTACCACCCCAGAGTTCCCTTCAGTATACCTTTCTTCCCAGAAAATTTCTTTGATTAAAATCTCCATCAAAATTATGTTTCACAATTTTCCATCGATTCTTTAAACTTTTGTTTGGTCTCTTACATGCCCCATATTCTCTCCCCCGGAAATTTGTCTTAGGGAACGATACGAGTACTAAGTCTTTATTTTTCCCTTTTTTTTCAAAACCAACTCTCCCTTTCAAACCTTCCCAACCTTCTCTTTTTCCACTTTCCCCTATACCACACCCCTTCCCTTTTTAACCCCATTACACCACCCCCTTTTTTGATTTCTTTTTTCGCCTCCAACTTTAAATTTTGCCCCCCCCCCAAAACTGGCACATCCTCAGAATCACTCAGCTTCTTTTTACAAACCCCAATTGTCTGGTTTCTTGGCTTGGTAATCTTTTATTCGTTTTGACACTAGCCCTTTTAAATTTTTGGTACGATACCCGCCACCCTTTTTCTTTTTTCTTTGAACTGTCTTCTCTTCCCTTTTTCCTTTTAGAACCACTTTCATTTTGGGGCCCCAAAACTCCCAATAAAATTTTTCGTTTTTTCTTCCGTTTAAATTTCGTTTTTTTTTTGGGTTTTTTAAAAACAGTACCTCAACCAGCTTTTTCTTCCTCTTTCATTTTTTCTACCCATTTTTTTCTTTATTCTTCTGTTTTTTCCATTTTCACCCTTAGCAATAATTCTAGTGCTGAGCTTGCGACCTAAACTAACTTTTAAGGGGGGGCCCCCTCCCCCTCATTTTTGCCAAACCCTAGATCTTTCTATTTCTTTTTTATCCCCGTATTTTTTCTATATTTAAATATTTTTTTTCCCACTTTATTTTTTCCTTTCTTTAGTTTTTTTGGGGCAGCACTTTTTTTTAAAACCCAAAAATGAGAACTTTTCTTTTTCCACTGTTCTTTTTAATTTTTTCCTTTTTGATGATTACTTTGATTATTTTTTGGTCAGATTTTTTTTTTCATTTTTTTGATCTTTTTTTATTTGACTTAAGTTTTCTTGGTCTTTTTTTTTGTTCATCTTCCTGTCTTTTATTTTTCTTTTTCCTCTTGTTCTTTTTCAATGTCTTTTGTACTGCTTTCTTTTTCTGCAGCTTTTTCATACCTTTTCATGTCTTTTAAAATTTCATTAATCCACTCTATTTTTTTTAATATTATTTTTTTCCATAAAATCATTTTCCTTTCCCATCTTCTATTTTTTTCCATCATCTCGTGTACTTATCTTTAGCATTATACTCTCCTCGGTTTCTTTAAGTCCTAAAAAATATTTTCTTAGTGTTAAAGCCTCAGAAGGATCTTGGGGGGATCTTCCATCTTTGTTTTTTTTTCCATTCAAATTTTTTCATTTTTGGGGGAATCATTTGCAGACGGGACTTTTTAACGTATGCTTCACCTAAGGTACCCAAGGTTTTTGGGTCCTTGCATCCTTTTTTGTCACAGCAGCCAGAAAACCATAGCCAGTTTTGTTGGACCATTCAAAGGCGTCCTGAAACACAGCTGACAGCTGGGGTTTGTGTGGGTATTACATAGTTGTAAATACAGGAAAAAAAGCTATGCTCGTACTGTCCCCTTTCCAAACTCATTTTCCAGTTTCCTTTGAAGCCTGAATACTTCTTCCATTTTAAAACTTTGCATCAAGGTTTTTTCAGGCTTTTTGTATACGGGAAGCTGTTTTTTTTAGTCCCCCCTTTCTGTTGTCCTTTCAATTTCTTCTATGATCTGCACTTTTACGTCCCCCCCCAAAGTTTCTCTGTCAATTTTTTCCAGACCATTGAGCCCCTATACACGCTATAAAATTTCCCCTTTTCTTCTTTTTTCAAGAGTTGGAGTTTTTGTCTTGAAAATCTTTTTTCCCCATGGTAAATCTCTCGGCTTGGAGCCATTTTTGTGGCGTCTTTGTTTTTCTCAATCCCTTACCTTCTTTTTTTGTAGTGACCAAATCATGCAGCATATTTAAAAATTGGGCGAGTCAAAGAGTTTTCAATTTCTTAAACATCTCTTCATCAGATATTGAATGCCATTCTTATATTCCTCAACAAAAGTATGTTCTCCTGTGATTTGTTTATAGTTCCCCCAGGGGAAAATTATCCCTAAACCATACTCCCAGATCTTTTTCGACCTTTTTTTTGATTACCCTTCATTTCCCCTCGAAACTTTCCTCCGTCTTTTTGCTACTGCCCATTTCCATCACTTTTCACTTTTTTTAAAATTTAAAATCCATTTCCATAATTGACCCCCGAAAATTTATCGTCCTTTGTAAATCCTCACAGCCTCTTTTTTTCTACTTTTCTTAGTAATTTTGCATCACAGCGAATTTAAAAATTAACTGTTCACTCCCCTCTGTATACATTTTCATAGACCAAGAACATCACTGGGGCCCAATACTTACCCTTTAGGAACCCCCTTATCAATGCACCATTTGACTTTTTATTTTTATTTTGTTTTCATCCCCTGTTCTCAAAAAGTCTTCCCTCCCCTTTAGCAAACCCCCCTTTAATCCTCCTTCATGTTCTACTTTTCCCGAGCAGTCTCTTGTGAGGTACCTTGTCAAAGCCTTCTTTAGGTCCAAGTATATGCAATTAAACCCCCCTCTCTCTTTCCCGGTCACATCGATCATCTCGAGTAAAAAATTAATAAAATTTGTTTTAATGCATTCTCCCCCTAAACCCAAAGGCCCCCTGCGAGTGTGTTTTTTTCTTCCAAATATTTTAACCCTCTGTCCTTCACAATTTTTTTTACAATTTTACACTACATTGTTCATGTACTGGCCTGTAATTTAACGGTTTTTTTTGTCTCCTCCTTGGAATGGCACAATATTTGTCTTTTCCAATCAAGCGGGACTCTGCTTCCTTGAGTGAACTCCAATTAATTGTAATTTCCGCTAGATGGTTTCGCACTCTTTCATTTCCAATTGAACTCCCTCTGGGCCCGGGGGTTTTTCCCCCATCTTGACTTTTCCCTTTTTCTTTTTTCTTTAACATCATTTTAGTCTTCCATTAATTTCTTTTTTATTAATTTTCGTTTTTAAAATTTACTTTCACTTGTAAAACATCTGTATGACTTTTTCCACTCAGCGTTGTAAAGCATTCATACACATGTCTTCAACCCTTTTCCCTTTCCTTTTTTTCTTTTTCCCTTTATATATCTATAGAAAAGTTTCAGTTTGTTCTTTCGTTTTTTTATATTTTTTTCTCTCATAGTACTTTCTTTTCTCTTCGGATTCTTAAAAATTCATTTTAGTTTTTTACTTCTCCCAAAGGTCGATACCCCCTTTTTTCCTCCAACTATTTCCCGTTTTTTTCTTTTTTAGTCTTGCTAATTCACATTTTTTTTTTTAAAACCATCATTTTTTTTCTTTTTTCTGATAACTATCCTTTGGAAAATATTATTATTCCTTTTGGTAAATTTAGATGAATCATCCCCTTTTTTTTGGGTACTCCGTTTCATGGAAACTACCAGTTGTCTCTCCGAAAAATGTTCTTTAAACGTCAAAGTCGCTTTTCCATAATTTTATCTTCCTTTCTTTTGTTCTTTTTTTCCCTCTTTTTGCTATATTTACTTCAAAAATTTAATAAGACATGGGCACCTTTTCCAGTGGGCACTGATAAACTTTACTAATTACTTCCCGTTTTTTCGCAAAAATAGATTAGTTGATGGTCTCGTACCCCTGAATTTTGTATTCTTTTAATCCACGAGTATGATGTTATGCATTTCCAAAAACCAACAAATAACCCGTGAGTTTCCCTCCTTTAGTTTTCCATTCTTCCCAGCAAACTTCTTTGCAGTTAAAATCTCCCCTCAAAATTTTGTTCTCACAATTTTTCCCTCGATCTTTAAACATTTTCTTTTTCTCTTTTTCATGTTCCATAATCTTCTCTCCCCCCGGAATTGTCTTAGGGGGAAGATACGATTACTAAGTTCTTTTTCTTCTCTTTTTCATCACCAACTCTACCTTAACACCTTGCCATCCTCTCCCTTTTTCCCCTTCCCCACTACCCCATCCTTCCTTTTAACCCATTAACCCCTCCCTTTTCTGATTCTGTTCGCCCCCCAACATTTTATTACCTCCCCAACTGGCAATCCTCAGAAAACTCAGTCGTTTCTACTAAAACCCCAAAATGTCTGGTTTCTGGCTCTAGGTAATCGTTTACTTCTGTTAATGTTGACAAGCCCATTTAATTTTTGTACGTACCCACCATCCTTTTATTTTCCTTTTAACTGTTTCTCTTTTCCCTTTTTTTTAGGGTACCCCTTCTTTGTTTTTTGGTCCAAAAGAAATAAAATTGTTTTTCCCCTTTTGTTTTCAATTTCCGTATTGCCGGCGCATAAGACGCAAACCCCCCATAAGAGCACCCCATTTTACAAGGAGGTGTTTGAAAAAATTTAATATTTGGGGTTTTGAGGGGGGGAAAAAAAAAAACGTAAATTTATCAAAAAATTTTTAAAAAGAAAAAAGGGTTTGTAGGTGAAAGAAAGATTTTTGAACAGTACCTAAATACAATATTTACAGGCAAGAAAGTGAATAAAAATTAACTAGTAAAATGTAAAGGAATGAATGACAGGGTAATCAAAATCGGGCATAATATATTGCAGGATGCCCCCAGAATTGATATTCTAATATTTTGCTACCTATGACATATAGCTTAGATTTAATGTAGTAGGTATGCCTTTGTTGCTTTTCTGCTATGTGTTTAGACTTTGTGGAATATTTGAAGTATAGATATTGGTATTATTTTGGTAGTGGGCTTTCAATAGTCCTAGAACTCTTACCTACACCATCGTGTAGCTTTCTTCATTCTGCGTATTTTGAGCCCCATTTCCCATGGCGCAATTGAATAATAATGGAATTACACGTAGCCTAGTACCGAAAATTTACAGTTATTTCAGCCAGAAAGTTAAGTTCGGTTAAATCAGATTAGGTTAGGTTAGAGGTGGGGTTTGGTTTAGTAACAGATGATATAGAGAAAAAACGATTATTACCAATAATATGGCAGTGTGAAACGTAGCAATGTTTGCGGGGCGGACCTGGAGGGGCAGGTTGCCCCCCTCCCCACACACACATGTAAACAAACATTGATGTCCGACAAAAAGAGAGCCAGATTAATTCAAAACACATCAAAACTATTCAGGAGGACTAAGTTTCGGCCTCGAAATCGGTGGTTGCCCAATAACAAATATTTACGAAGATATTTAGGTAACACTGTCTGTAAGGCAGCCATCTCTACCTTGTGTTATTGTTGTAATTGTTGCAGGGCACCGTTGTCGGGATCGACGATATTTGCCCTGGTTTACACCTATGAATCTATCACAGTCGTGAGGGTTGATTAGACTTCTTCAGGAAGGTACAGGTGAAGGCTGGTTCACACTCTGAAATCACGGCAGCGTTCCGTCAGCCGTGCCTTGTATTCACACTATTTGTCACGGTTCCGTCATTTTCGGCAGTTCCTGCTCACCCTCTAAGCAGACATGGTGCCTCAGAGGCTATGGTTGAAGAAATTTGCATTAATAGCACTTCTGGTGGATGAAGAAGAGGAGTTGAACTCTAAAAGACACTGTTTTGGGTACATAAAGCCTTGAGAAAACGATAATTATCAACACGGCACAGTCTCATTACGTTAAAATATTCTTCCCCAGAAACCGTTACGTGACAGGACGGTGATGTATTGGAGCCGTGACGGCGGCGCACTGTTAAGTGTAACACGTCTATTTGTTTGCATGTAAGAAATTTTAACGGATGTGATGAGACGGTGCCGTGTCAGCGTGATGGTATGGTGTGATTCGGCTTTGAGGCAGACGATGTGGCGCCATGATGGGTCTTGGTCTTGGTGCACCGTGTGGAAGACTTTTGTCCCGTCTACATCTACCGTTGCAGCCTTTTTACTAGCACTCTTTCATACAGTTTCCTTATCCGTAGAGGTACAGGGGTGAGGATTGAGGGGTCGAGGTGGTACAAAGGCCTATGGTGTCTCCTATCTCACCTTGCTTACCACTGTAGCGGCACTAACTCAAACTCACACACACACCTGCATCGGCTTAGGCCACCCCCCCTGTCTGGGAACAGGATTAGTGGGTGACCTGACGCTGACCTGACTTGTCCTCGCCGACACAACTGCAACACCAACCAGGTAATTCAGTCAGCCACAGGACACACATAGACACACACGCCGCGCACCTCTTATCCCCACGTTGTACAATGACGCGCTGTCAAATAAACTACAAAGCCACGATGCCCTTTCTCCATCCTTGTGTGTATAGACAGACTCCCCAAGATACTACACCTTCCTCTCACCGCTCAAACTAAAAAAAAACTTTAACACGCTCTTTGATTCACTATTCCATTTATCAACAATACTCAGTCCAGCGAAAATTCCATCACCATTTTCTGCCTCCCTTCTATCATCTCCTTCCAACTGTTGTGTCAACTTGTGTGGCCCAAGTCGAATGCGGGTTAAGGCTACATCTAATATGTGGGATGTTTGTCTTTTCCATGGGTGCGGAGATGACTCTGAGCGGTAATGACCCATGATGGGTGCGCGGAGGGCGTCGCCGAGTGAAGTATCCCAGGTGAAGCGGCAGACCTGAGATATCAAACGTTTTACAATGGAGAGCAGCAGTGGGGTGTGGATGATGTTTACATCTGACACGGCCATCTTGGCAGCAACAATCGCTATCTTGTTGCCCCAGCTCTTGTTTTCTCTTACACTCCAACCTTTTCTTAGTATTATGCATTACTGTTGATAACACAGTTACTAGTTTGTGCTCAGTGGACTACTGCTCAACACAGATAACTCCAGACCCCTTTAGTAATACACCACCGGCTGTTCTGCATTCTCTGTCCAGCCTCTCATGGGCTAATATGGCCGCATTAGACGCAGGGTGAATTTTGCATTCCTTTTTAAGGGAAAAAACTGCGTCTTATGCGCCGGCAAATACAGTAGTTTTTTTCTTTGGCTTCTTTAAACAGTACATTCAATCTGGCTCTTTCTTCCTTATTCATATCTTTTCATATCCATATTTTCTTATATTCTTCTGTCTTTGCCAGTTTCCATGCCTGAGACAATATATCTTGTGCTGTAGCTTGTGACCTAAACTTAACTTTTAAGGGGTGGGCCCCTTCCTCCTCATATTTGCCTAACCTATGTATCTCTTCTATTTCTTCTTCTATCTCCGTATTTTCTTCTACTACTTTAAATATTTTTATTGCCACTTTCTTTTCTTCCTCTTCTCTTATGTTTTTCTTGGGCAGCACTTTTTCTTTGAGACCAAAAATGATGACACATTTCTTTTTGTCCACCGTATCTCTTACTAAATTTTCCTTTTGTATGATTACTTTACTACTTCTTTGGTCAGATTTTTCTTTTCATTTTCTTGATCTTCTATTATCTGACGTAAGCTTTCTTGGTCTTTTTCTTTTTCTATCTTCCATGTCTTTCTTTCATCTTTCATTTCCTCTTGTGTCATTTTCAATGTCTTATGTACTGCATGCATTTTCACTACCTTTTCGTCAAAACCGAATTGTTCTAAAACCAAAACACATTTTTCCATAAGAAACAATATAAAATGGATTAATCCGTTCCTGACCCCCAAAATAAAGACCTTTTTCTACAAAAATGAAAATTAAACAAGCTAACCCCCACCATTTTGACTCACTCACTAACCTAACCTAACCTAATCCCATGCTTTAACCTCCTAACTAAAGCCAAATCTGCATTAAATAAGTGTCCGCGGTAAGGGAAGAACAGAGGCGATGCAGGTCACAAGAGGAAGAAGAGTGAGGCGCTCATAAACCCTTGGACACTCAGAACATACCTTAGTGTTGGTCGCCACTGGTGATATTTTTTGTAATTTGTTCATTTATAGCCATAATATGACACAGATGAAGACACAAAATGACACAGACTCTCCAGATAGCTCCTTCTAACCTTCCTGAAATCATGGATGTAGAAATGTAAGTATTAACGCCACCACACGTCTGTAAATCGAAACAAAAGTTGTCCTGGCGACTTTAGTGTTATCTTCGGTAGGGAGTTTCGGTCCAAGTGTAAAATAATACTGAAATAATGCACAACACAAGAAAAATCGTCAAAATTAAAGAACAATTCGTAGCGGGTGTTTACAAAGTGAGGGCAGCGGCGTGACTGACGCCAGTGATGCGCACAGTTGCCGTGTAGCTTGTTTGGCAACCGAGTTATCGTACGGCAATCAGTGCAATTATGAGTTTGAAATTCTGTTCGTGAACCGATTTGTTCGAAAAAGGAGACGTTCGAAAACTGAGGTTTGAGTGTACAGTATATATCTTTATGTATTTTCGCCCTTATGTCATCCAATAGTGTTTACCGGATATATTTTATGCCATCCACATAATCTGCTCCCTGCATAAAAATAGTTTCAACTCTCCCCACCCAAAACCCTCGGCTATCGCGCCTTATTGGTGCCGCTATCGGCGCGCGATAGCCGAAATCGCGATAGTCAAACTATCAGAACTAATGGTAATCATTCTAATTGGTGCCAGGATCCCCTAAAATGACCACATATTTTACCACTTTTTTCGGTATTTTGATACTTTCAACCAGTATAAGTATTCCTGACAGGTCTCCAGGTTTGTTATCGAGGAGGTGGAATGACTCTCGCGCCACCTATCGGCGGCGTTGTGGATGCCATAGAAACGATCTCCGATGTTTTTAAGGTTAATTCTCTCAAAATAAAGCCTTCAGAAGTGTGAAAATAACCCAGAAAAGGTAGCGTTCTTTCTCAAAATGAATTTTTCATTAAAGATTGCAACTTCTCCTATCCCAGAATCACTGGACATCTCTAACCCTTTTTAACTTTTACTCGATCACTCTGTCTCAGTTCAGGCACGCAGGGCACGATTCATTCATCAATCATGCTGCATACACATCTTAGATTATCGATTCATGTAACACCCTTATAAACACATGTACTTCTATTCTTTATTGAATCATACAATACCTTGGAAAAAGTCGGACAACTTTGCCTGTCTTTTTGCTGGAGGTGGACCCCCGGTTGACGATGGCGAAGCCATGCTGCCTTGGCTTTGGAAAGATATAATCATGTGACTGTTTGAAGCTTTGATACAATCAGAAGGCGGACTTCAAGTGAAACCTCTTGACCGTTGATGACAGGGGGAATCCCCTTGAAGCCCAAATTCTTGCGGTGTGTCAATCCGTGTGCTCTGCACACGCCACACTACCCAGAGGGTTTGTTTACAACGTGAAATATACCATCGCGCACGGAAAATTCTCTGTAGTCGGAGATTAATATGGCAATCCTGACAATATAACTAGGCAATCTTCCATCTTGATGGAGGCAAGGACTGGTTTTTTTTTTGGAAAGTAGGCGGCGCAAGTTTGCGAGTAGACCGGTAATTGCGCCATCCACCGCCTTGTTTTGAAGACACTGAATAGGGTAGTAAATGATTGGAATGGACTCGGTCGTCAGGTGGTCAGTGAAGAGTTAATAGGGAGCTTTAAAAGAAGGCTGGATAAATTCACGGCTGGGGATGAAAGGTGGATGTAGGAAGTGTTAAGTAACAGGAACTACCACGTGTAGGTCTCACGGCCTCTTGTAGCTAACTTGTTTTCTTATGTTCTTATGTTCTTATGTTCTCTGGCCCCTTTCTCATATACTCTGGCCCTTTGTCTTCCTATTTCATTTGGGTTTATGATGTTGCCAATGTAAATGACATGTGGTAGTGAAAGAAAGCTTCGTGTTTTAGTTTCAGTGTAAGTATCCACCCAGCCAAATGCTGTTGTAACTAATGAGCATACTCTTACATCTGGTGGCGATGTACTGCTGGCATTCAACCATGCACTGCTAATGGACTGCAGTATTAGCACAGCTGAGAGACTAACTACTATATATCAAAATGAAACATACCTAAATGTCCATATCCAACGATGCCAATTCTTTTTGGAGCCATCTTCTTGATAAATAGGGGAAATCTGCAACAAAAATAGGATTAATTTCCAGTCAGAATCATAATAACATTGATTGAAAAAATCAAATAAACATGATTGAATAAAATTGATGCATTTCAGTAATAGTGATCACTGAAGCTAAGTGATCACTAAGTCAGTTACTGAAGCTAAAGAGTAAACAAATTACAGTGAAATTTGGGACCATGACACCATGAATGTGCCGGAGACGGGAAAATTCCGAATAGGGTAAAGTATACTTTAAAAATACCCAAAGTATGTACAGTCAACCTCGATATAACGGACTAAAGGGGGGGAGCAGTGGTCCGTTAAAGCCGATTGTCCGTTATAGCGAGGGTATTTTCACAAGGGTGGAAAAATATAGGTAAAACACAGGAAAATTTCTGAAATAAATTAGAAGTAATCACAAACACAAGCAGACCGTGTAGCTATGTTGGAAGGTAAACAGTGACTGGTGCTACATAGCAAGCTCACCCACGACTGCACGGGAGTGGTATTAGGAGAGTAGTAAGTCTCCAGGCTCGCTCATTACTGCTTGGTATGCTATGAAATACCATTATTCTAGGTGAATATAGACATATGATCGCATTTTAATGGCTATTATTCATACATATGAGTAAATAGATAAAAATACAAGCAAGGCGCTTATCCACGCCTGGCAGCGCAGCGCGGCCACGGCAGCAGCAGTGTTGTCGTTAAGACATAATTATAAGACACAAGTTACCCATGTACACATGATGACATGATCCTTTCCTATCCTTACTTGGATCAACATTGAATGTCATAGCATATTCTCTGAGTTTGTCCTTAGCCTTGCGAATATCACTCACTGGTTGTTTCTTTACACCATAATAGACACACACCCGGGCGACAGAAACACTAGACTCCACCTTCTTAATGAGTTATAATTTCTCTGCAATACTTAGATTCACACGCTTCCTTTTGTCACTTCCCTTCTGTTTCGATGCCATAATGACTTACTGCACTGAACAGGTCTAAATAAGCATATAAAACAACGGAAAACAGGCGAAAACAGCTTAAACTGAGCTTGTAAACAAGTGCTCCGACTGTCATATATGTACCACGCACTCCAACTGGCGGACACTTGTGTAAAGGCACCGTCACATTAGCTCCTTTTCCGTCGATCTCAGACGACGAGTCTGACGAGTTCCGACGAGCCAACCATGAATGCATCCATGCACATTTTTAGCTAGTTATGCTTGTCAACGATTGACAATATACATAAGTAAGTGTATGGCGAGCACCGCGCGTTCGTCCAGCTGCGACGTCGAGGCTTCTCGTGATCGCTTCTCTGCCGCCACTGTCATCCCCCAGCGCTGAACTCGGCGCTCCAGCACCCTGTCAGCTCCCTGCATGACCCCTCGGCAACCCTTCTCGCGTTGCGCCGCTAGGAACTCGCGATCAGCCGGGATCGTCATCAGGGTCATCGCGTCGGCGTGGGCGACGTCGAAGAGGTCGCAGAGGGCCTCTTGAAACTCTTCCTCCTTCGTCTTGTTCGTCGCTCTTCCCTTGCTCTTCACGAGTGCCTTCCAGTCCTTGAACAAGACCTCCACCTTGCGAACGGCGCTTTTTGCCGTCATCGTTGGGATCCTCACTGTCTCCCAGAACCTTAGCACCTCTTGGACAGTGGCCGCGGCGCTGGTAGCGACGGTTTTCTTTTCCACGCTGTGGAAGTAGAAAGCCCGCTTGAGCACGTCGCCACGAGAGGGGAGTTTGGCTCCGAGGATGGGGTCGGGGTTTGGTTGTCCCACCAGCAAACAGTCGTAGCTGCGCTTGAATGAGCCATTCTGAAAAAGAAATGGGTGATTTAGAACCCTAGCCTTTCAGACTTCGGTACAGGTATAATCACATAGTACACATAGTACAGGTTTCAATTCACTTGCGCCACCACTAAATATAAACCGATTCGCTTCAAATTTTGCATGAGAGATTTCCTCATTACTGCGCAGTATCCCACCAAGGGCCGTTCAAAAATATCAAGTTTTAAATTTACCCATATGCGCTATTGGCACCCTAGTGCGCAGACCTCTTCCACTGCCCACAAACTCATCTCTGCGCATCTGAATCATTGTACATCGTCCAAGATGTGAATTTTGAGGCCACATTGCGTCGAGCCACAGAATTATCTATTTTCAGATGATATCGAAACCTTAGGTAACAATAGCAGTAAATGACTAATTTAGTAATGCTTGTATTCTTTCAAAAACATGGTCTTTTACTCCCATTGATTCGTAGAAATGATGGTTGATCTCGTATATAATGCCATTTAACATTCGTATCATCGATCTCGTAATGAATGCTCGTATACTGGCCACCGCTAATTAACCAAAAAGCTTATTTTGCATAGAAGATTTCATATTGCACAGTATTCCACAATGGTCCGTTTAAAATAATTTTATTTTAAATTTAACCACTACGCTGATTGTCTCTAAGTCGCGGGAATCTTGACTGTACACGAAACCATCCTGGCTCTGATCATTTCATCGCCCAGGAGTGGATTCGTAGCCGATTGATCGTCATGCCCAGAATTTGAATTATTTCAATTGATCGCCGACAACCTTTATTGTTAAAATTTTATTATTTCGTATTTTTCTTTTATAATTTTTAGTATTTTTTTCCATACAGACGCTGGAAAAAATGTAATCAAACCGATACTTGGTCATTTTACCAACCAGTTAGAATTCATAAATTGAATTTGATTCGGAGTTATTGAATACCTAATTTACACAATCGTAATCATCGGATACTCGAAATAAAACGAAGAGAGTTCCAAGTTATCAGGGGAAAACAAGTAATAGAAAAAAAAAAAAAAATATATTACTAAAAAAAACAAAAGTAAGAGCACATAAAAATATAGTAAATAATATAATTTTGCCTGGACAAATTTTTTTTATGAAGACACCCGTTGTTTTGATGAGGTAATCGACGGATTTGATGATAGTTGCGATTACTTATACTCCCTACTTAGAATGCTTATGCGATACTGCGATACTGCGATACTTTTTGGGCGGTGCGATAGTATTGCAGTATCGCAGAATCGCACTAAGTATCGCTCTCGCCTACCTCTGTATAAAAGGTTCCTTACTCTAATTATACTTTTTTCTGACCGGGAGTACGAGACAAATTTATGAGGTCTCAAAGGGTACGAGCACTAAAAAAGGTTAAGAACCACTGGTCTAGAGTTCTGACAGAACGTCATGGGGGGCAGGGATGAGTCATCTGGGGAGGTGACTGGCTGTCCCGGGGTGGTGGGTGGAGCCTCTTCCCGCGCGTGTGATGACGCAATCTGCCTGGAAGGTTAAACTTCCATACTCTTTCTACTATGTTTCACCCTTATGTGTTTGTGTGTCTAGATTGTGCGAGAAATAGAATTGTCAAGAACTTTCTAGGAATAAGAGAACATTGTATATACAGGGAGGTCCCGTTATACGAGCATTCGGTATACGAGAATCCGATGATACGAGATGTGTAAATTAGGGTCTATTTTCAATATACGAGATTGAAAATCCAATGATACGACATTCAAACTGGGGTGAGTAAAATTATCAAGTTCAAAATACGCGCCCTACCACTCCCGGGCTGGACAAAGGTTTGGTTGACCCCAGTGAGGTCACCCCTAGCAAGCCGTGACCTGAAGGGTAATTAAGCATATGGCGCGGCCTGACATTTAGAGGTAATTAGCAGGTGTGCCGCCCCAACCTTGGGACCGCAGTCAGGTCACCCCTACAAGGCGTGACCTGAAGGGTAATTTAGCATATGGCGCGGCCTGACCTTTAAGGGTAATTAGCAGGTGTGCGGCCCCAACCTTGGGATCGCTACACTACCTTTCTTGTATCATGCGGCGTCCCCTACAGTACAACGTCTTTTTTGCTTGTTATGCATGTTTTATGTTTAATTAATGTGCAGTTATGTTATTTTGTGTGCTATTTTGTCTTTCAGAATGCTTTCTCTACAGAATAGGTAGTACAGTGTGGGTAATATAGACGCTGTGTGTTTGTTGTGTTTGCTATAGTATATTTTAGCTTGCAAAACATCTTTTTTTTTTCCTTTTTTTTTTCAATTGATGGGGTCCTGGAACCAAACCTATATTTTACCATTAGTTATGTGTTTCGTTATACGAGATTTCGCTTTACGAGTATGCCAGGTGGAACCTAACTGCTCGTATCTTCGGACCTCCCTGTACATAGCCATTGACACGGGAGGGGAGTGGAGTTCCTGCCAGACAGTCAAGAGTTGTACATAAGCAGAAATATATACCAAGAAGCTTCGTGCCAGCCTTTCTTTGCCCACGGCTACTTCGTGTCTAGTGACGGCGACGTTGAAGGCTACAAATAGTGTCAACACAGGACCCAAGAACGTAGCACTGGTGTCAGGAGTGGGATTCAAGCCTACTCGCCATGGAGACACGTAGCAGGAAGGACTGGCGGAGTTACTAGAAGCCATGAGAGTGCAGAGAGAAGAACAAAAGGAACTCCAGCAAGAATTGAAAGAACAACTTCAGAAGCAGGAGGAAAAACAAGAAAGAACACAACAAGAACAAAAGGAACTCCAGCAAAATTTGAAAGAACAACTTCAGAAGCAGGAGGAAAAACAAGAAAGAACACAAGAACAAAAAGGAGAACATAAAGAACTATGGATGAAGCTACAGGAACGACAAGAACAGCAACAACAGCATTAAGAAAAACGGATCGCAGGACTACAGGAACAGCTGCAGTGCATTCATCAAGAGAGTGAGTCCTGGCGACAGGGAGTGGTAGAGGTGACCATGAAACTGGAAGAGCGGCAAACAAGAATGGAGGAAGAACAGACAAGGGTAAAGGAAGAACAGACAAGGATAGAGGAAGAACAGACGAGGATAAAGGAAGAGCACACGAGGCTGGGACAACAGCAGGAGACGTTGTAGCAGGCAGTACGCTGCGAGGTAATGGAGATGCATGACAAGGTAAGACGTGCCGAAGTAGAAGTGAGTGACAAATGACAGAATGAAGGCCATTGAAAATTCCTTGGCAGCGGGTAAGCCTCCAGTGCACTTAGGAGCCAGTTATGTGCCAGATGAGTGCTCTCAGCTGGGTCAAGGTAGTTTAAGCCCGAGTGCCCCTGGGTTCACGCCTGTGAAAAGTGCACCTGGTGATGTGGGTCAGCTAGGGATGCCTCTTAGGAAGAAGCCTCAAGAGTTTGATGGTAAGGTTTCCCGGGAAGCTTACCGTGCCCAATTTGAGCTCTTAGCAGGTCAAAGCCGGTGGGATGACCAGCAGAGTGCAGTCCAGCTGGCCACCAGTTTGAAGGGCGCAGCCTTGGAAGTCCTCACCCAGCTCGACAGTGTGGAGAGGCACAGCTACCTGAAGTTGGTGGAGGCCCTGGAGAGGAGGTATGGGACAAAGCACCAAGACAATGTCTTCCAAGCCAGGTTCAGGACCCGCACAAGGAGGAGAGGGGAGTCTCTACAGGAGCTGGTCCAGGACCTGGAGAATGTAGTGCACAAGGCCTACCCGGGAGCCACTGCTGACCTTCTGACGGTGCTGCTACGTGACCAGTTCATCGACGCACTGGACAGCCCCCAGCTGAAGATTCAAGTCAAACAAGGCATGCCAGCAACACTGCAGGAAGCTCTTGCCACTGCACTGGAGTTCAAGTCCTTAGTGCAGTCCAGCCTGTCAAGTTTTAGGACCGACTCGAGCTCTGGCTTCAAGGCACAGAGGTGCTCCGTCGGTGAGGCAGACAAGTTCAAGGGCACGTGTTGACACTGTGAGAAGGTGGGACACAAAAAGGAGGAGTGCTACAAGAGAAAGAGAGAACAGGAAGAAAACGTGAAAAGGAACACCAAGGGAGAAGTCAAGTGCTGGACATGTGGAGAGAAAGGACACCTGCAAAAGGAGTGTCAGAAGAGTCAAGCAGGAGAAGGAGGAGAGGACCCCTCGTGAGGGAAACTAAGGATGGCTGGTGTTAAGGGGCAACAACCAGCCTGCCCTGTACGTGCCCCAAAGCCAACGTTGTGTAAGAGGACTACCTTGACCAGCTGCCACGTGGAAGGAAGGATTGACGGAGTGGTGTGCCCAGTGGAAGTCGACACGGGGTCAGAGCGGACCTTGGTGTGGCCTGACGTGGTCAGTCAGTCATCGGCACCCAGAGATGTCTCAACAATTGTGTGGAGCATGGAGGTAGAATATAGGGGAGAGGCCGAGGCGCGGAAAAAGTGAGGTCATTCAGGTCGGCCGGCGGTCATACAACGATTGGCAGAAAGCAGGTTGTAGGAGCCGCTCCCTTGCCCTGAGCTAACTATATATATTTATGCACCTGACTTGATGCCACCCTGGCCGCTCCCTGCATTCACTCATTCAGCATACAAGGTACCTTCTGGATGGACGTGTTAACGTGTGTGAAGAAAAAGAAGAAAGATGCCTGTTTCCTGTGCTGCATATGGTTGCACAGCAAGATTCAATAAGGTGCTGCATCCAACACTGACGTTTCACCGGTAAGCATAAATCCTAATTAAGGCAAATTTATTAATACAAGCAAGAAAAAACCCATTATAAAATATGAAGCAGGTCACGAGGAGAACGTTGATAGAAAAAAGTATGATGTAGTGGTTGTTGTTGTAGTGATAATGTGGTATAGTCCGTCAGGTATAGGGGCTGTCGGTACCAAAAAGATGGTAAAGGCTCAATGGTATCATTTGACAGGTATATTATTCAGGAACTCATTTTGCCCTGGTAGCAGTCTGGATTTAGCAGCTTTCATATTTTTATCGCCTATTGAACAGACCACCTATCAGCAAACAAATCGCGCCAAATGTGGTAAAACCTGTAATGGGTACATTCATGTTAGAACTGCATGTCATGATTCTACATGGTATGCCAAGTGCCTTTTTCTTTTTTAGCTTTAATTATGTTCATATAATGCCATTGTAGCAACAAGTTTGGTCAAATCAAAAGATTTTGTACTTTTTGAGCCAAAATCCAGGATGGCCACCAGATAAATATTGAAAATTGACTTATCGTCATATCTTAGCAACCATATGTGATAATGACATAAATAAAATATTTTGTTATACATTTTCAGATACAAGGAATCGAATGCAGCCACTATTGATCCTTCCATAATATTTTGAATTTTGCAGCAAATCAACAGCAGCATATACAGGTTGAAGTTCCCAAACTCGACAACCTCGGGACCAGCGCCGAGCCGAGTAATGGAATTTTCCAACTTTTAAACGTAGATATATTAAGGGGAAAAAAAGCATGCAAAATTCAAAAGGTCAATTTTCTCAGAAATAGTTAACATATTGTTCTTCCTTTTCTTTTCACTTCCACCAGTAGGTGTTCCTGGACGTTTGGGAGCCATAATACCAATAACAGACCTGTAGAAGTACACAAAATAACAGTGTACACAACTCTACAGTCACAACACCACTGAACAATAACAACAAACAAATCGGCGGGAGAAACCAAGCGGCCTAGTGTGGTGGCACCCAGCGGCCGACCCGGCAACTACGCGCCGGGTTTTGGGTGTTCTGCCGTGTTTTGGAAAATCCAGAACCATAGCTGAGTTTTGGGTGTTGCCGAGTCTTGGGATGCCGATATTGGGAACTTCAACCTGTAATATATTTAGAAAAAATATCAACTAATTGCCAATAATTGCAAGTGTTCTTAAGTTTATTTCTTATCTTTGCAGGTAACACTTGTGAATGAGAAGCTAATCAGCCGTGGATGAGACAATTCCTGTTTGTATTATCCACACAACTGATGAAGATCCTCACGCTGGCCTTACATCACCTCGGGATCTCGACTCCTGGAACACACTACTAAGGGCAGCCAGACTCAGGCAGCATCAAGCTATCTTGACAGTTGCAGAAAACCTGAAGAGGGAGAACTGCCACAGATTCCGTATCATCTTAAGTGCCGTAAACTGTTCACGATGAAACGGGACTTGGATAAACTTGAAATGACTACTGCAGGTGAAGTTGCTACTAAGCGAAGAACATTGAGAAGACTACCTTCAAGCAGCTCAAGAGTAATGGAGAAAACATGTATATTCTGCCCACCTGGACGATCCAAGTACAGGAGAACCTCATTTAACGGGCATTCAAAACAACGGCACTAATCGACCCAGGCATTTTTTTTTTTTTTTTTTTTTCCCCGGGCCTCCAGCAGGGAGAACCACGGGCTAGCTTGAGCCCGTCAGAGAGATCCTGTGAAAAAAGAGAGGAGAGTGTTCGTGCTGCTGGCGTGCGACCCGAGGACTGGCTTGTCCATCCTGACGAGGAGTGTGGGGTAGAAAGGGGCACTCAGCAAGATAACCCAGGCATTAATTAGGTATAATTATTTTTAAAAACTGAGAAAATTGGCAGAAATTTAGTTCTAATTTGGCGGGGTACGCAGGGTTGGCAACCCTTTCATCCCTTTCACTGGTAAACTCTGGAACTCTCTTCCTGTTTCTATTTTTCCACTTTCCTATGACTTACATCTTTTCAAAAGAAGAGTAACAAGACACCTCCCGAACTAAATTGGCTCACCCCTCTTTTTATTTTATTCTCGTACTGTCTTCTTTATAGGGACTGGCAACTAAGCGGGCTTTGTGTTACCCATTTTTGTTGTGCCCTTGGCCAGTTCCTTGTGATGGAAAAAAAAAAAAAAAAAAAAATTATATTGGGATTTTGGGCGATTCCATAAGAGTAACTCAAAACAACGGCAAAATGAGTTATCCGGCATGCGCTCCCCCCCGAGGGTGCCGGATAAACGAGGTTTTCCTGTATATCAAAGGCACGAACACAAGAGAGAAGTTAACACAGTGTACTGAGTTGAGAGCAGATAATACTTTACGAGATATAGCAACAAAGAGACAAGATGAGCACATCCTCGCTGTCACATCAAGAAGCATAGTTGCTGCTGAAGCATGGTATCATAGATCTTGTTACCGATCGTATACCAGTGTGAAAGATGCCATCATTGACCATACCAAAGATGATGCAAATGATGACCCTGATGCTAATACAAGATTGCTGAAACAGAAGCCTACTTGCAACTTCTCCAGTATATCAGGCAAGAGCTGTTTCAGTATCCAAAGGTTGTCACATTGACTTATCTTGCTCATCTGCTATCAACGTACATGCATTCTGAAGGAATAACTGCTGTGAGGGACTCGACAAGGAAACACATACGGAGAAAGCTGGAAGCGGAGTTCAACGATACACTCCATATGTGTCCTGATGATAAAGGAAAGATATTGGTCTTCCCATATACAGTAAAAGCCTTATAACTCGGCACTGTATAACTCGGAATTTGATATAACTCGGCATGGCAAAGGCAAAGTTTTTTTTTTTTTTTTTTTTTTTTTTTATTATTATATTATTTTTTTTTTTTTTTTTTACACACCTATGCCTATAGCGCGTGTAGGCAGTGAGCTACAGGGGTGGAATGGTAGGCCCTGGAGGCTCACTCGAGGGCTGTGATGGTTGGCCCTCGCCCGTGGTGGCGCAGGCAGGATTGTTATAGTGACGCCCAGGGCCAGATCAAGAGCTGTGGGGGCCCTGGGGCTCAGCTTTTGTGGGGGCCCTATATTCGCACGAAAAAAAAGCACTTTTGTGGGTATTTTGAGGCCTATGTTTGGCAAAGAACTATTAATGCATAAACTGGTATTCAGAGATAAAGGATGAAACCGAGACAGGCAAATATGTTTTGGTTTTGTAACTTGCCAATGTTTTTAATACTACTGCTTAAAGCTAATATACATATGGTGGGGGCCCTTTTAGTGGGAGCCCTGGGGCTAGAGCCCCGGTAGCCCCCCCTTAATCTGGCCCTGGACTGACGCCTGTGATTAAAGGATCATGCCGCCCCCTGTGTCCTCCCATGCACTCACAGTCGAAGGTGGAGTTAATGGACAGGGCATGTGGGTGTTCTTAGGCCACTCGACGGTGCAGAAAGATTTCAAGTGGATTTATGGGTCTCACTCGGGATCGAACTCGGGTCTTCGAGAACGCCACTCGGTGACGCTAACCACTCTGCTACCGCCTCACCTAAACTGCATCTCATGGTTTTCACTCGGCATATCATGCCCTCACAACCTCTTGTGTGAACATGTAAACAGAAAGTCGGCAAAAAATAATGTATCTCGGCATATTGATGTTATAACTGCATCTCTTTGCTTACACTCGGCATATCGTCAGTCGCATAAAGTCGTATTTTTGTCCTTTTTATCTTTTCCTGCAGGCTCAGGCTCTTCAATTTCATTCCCTTCCTGCTGGAGACACCCTTGCGTGATGGAGCTGACATCTTGAAATACAGTACTGTATGATGTAATCCCAAAACACGTAAAATAGGTGGCAAAGTAAAGCAAAGGTCGGGAACGAGCATGTAGGCTGTCAGCTGAGCCGTGTTTATGTCGTCAAAGCACCGTCTTGGATACGAATTCCGTTTTTTGTCGAAATTGAAAAAGGATTGGTTTCTGCTTCAAAAACACAACAAGCTTGGTAGGAGCCGAAATAATAATCAATGCAAAACATTGCAAACAATATCACAAAGTAGTATATAACACACATTTCAGCAAGTGTTATTGGGTTGGGATTCGTAATCCAAGACGGTGCTTGGACGACAAAAACATGGCGCAGCCTACGCACTGGTTCCTGACCTTTGCTTTAATTTGCCACCTATTTTACGTGTTTTGGGATTACATCATACAGTACTGTATATCAAGATGTCAGCTCCATCACGCAAGGGTGTCTCCAGCAGGAAGGGAATGAAATTGAAGAGCCTGAGCCTGCAGGAAAAGGTGAAAGTGCTGGCAATGATGGATGCAGGTGCGTCCATGGGTGCTATTTGTGCTGAGTTTGATATCAAATCCAGTACATTCTACCCGTTCACTGGTAAGTGTAGTTTTTATGCTTTTACAGTACTGTATTTGCCTTTTTTTTTTTTTAACCCATATAAGAGGAGGACATTGCATAACTTGGCACATTGAATAACTCGGCAAGGGCCAGAGCCCCTATCGTGCCGAGTTATAAGGCTTTTACTGTACTCTGACGATATACGATCTAGCCAAAGAGAACCATCAACTAAAGAAAGAACTTGAGTCAGCACAGATTCAGTCATCTGAAATTACATCTGTAATAAACAAGACGGCTTCACATCTGAGATCTGCTATAAAGTCCCAAGAGCATACTAAGCAATGGCCATTTCTACCATCAGCAATGAATGAGCCCACCACCACTGCACCAGAAGCTGTAAGGCAGTTCTTGTATGGACTACTTTGTGGAGATATGACACCTAAGAACCCATCACAGCGTACCATGATGCTCGTTGACCCCTTTTCCCAGGACCTAGTCTACGCTGTGAGTAGTGGGTCGCAAGTTCCACCAAAGCACATCCTGTTACCCTGCGTCGTTAAGGCTTTGACTGGAAACGTCGAGATTATTCATGTGTTGAATCGCTTAGGACATGGTGTGTCATACACCGTCATTGAGGAGAATGAGACGGCACTATGCCTTGGAAAACTTGCTGCAACTGATGATGATGTTGTCCTGCCAGAAACTATCAAAGCCCATGTCAATACTACACTGGCCTGGGATAACATTGATAGACTTGAAGAAACACTGACTGGACAGGGCATCTCACATAGAGTGAATGGTATTGCAGTCCAACCAAGGGTATTTGGACCACAGCCACTGAAGCCTCAACAAACCGATATTGCGAAAGCAAAGAAGAGAAGCTTAACTATCTCAGATGTTCCATTACCGATCTACATTTCTGGTGAGCGGGTTGGCCCCCAAAACTTCAAGACCATCGATATCGACAGCACAAGTGTAATGAAAACAGCACTACAAAAAGACCTTGTGTGGTTCCTGGCGCGACAGATCGACCCCACAAACCAACACATCATGGGATGGACAGGGTTCAATATCGTCACTAGGAATGACATACAGGGCGTCCAGGACGTTGTTGGCTATCTACCTACCATTAATGAGCCAGCAACCAACATGTCAACAGTGTACGAAGTGCTGAACCAGTCTGATAACATCAGAAAAAACCTCCAGCTTGAGAAGGTGGTAGTAGTGTTAGACCAGGCCCTGTACGCGAAGGGCGACTGAGATCCAATGGAAACATCATGAAACGTTTCAGAACGTGATTCTGAGGATAGGTACCTTCCACACAATCTGTAATCTTCTATCAGTCATCGGTAAGAGATTCCAGGATGGAATGGACTCAAGAACATTATAATAGAAGCGGGGGTTGTAGCTGAAGGATCAGTCTCAGGTGTACTGGAAGGTCGTCAGTACAACAGAGGAGTAAGGACGCACAAGTACATGTACGAGGCTTTGCTGCGTCTAGCATGGAGGGAGTTCCTTTTGTGGATGCAGGAACATCATGCTGACCATGTACCATCTGTGGAGGCAGGTTAGAGATTTACATGAAGAGCTCTCACAGAAAGTGTTCGAAGAGACGTTGATGAATGAAGAACTCCAGGGTCTCATGCACTACTTCACAAAATACCTGGATGAGTTGCGAAATAACAATGGTCCGCTATCAGCATACTGGATGAGCTACATTGACATGGTCAACATCCTGATAGGATTGATACGTGGTACAAGGGAGGGAAACTGGCAGTTACATATGGCATGCATTCGAGAGTACATCGCGTGGGCCTTTGCTTATGACAAAGTAAGCTATGCCCGGTATCTCAGTGCATACTATGCCCAAATATCACAGTTGTCCAACAATCATCCAGAGATTTACGAACAATTCATGGAAGGAAAATTTTCAGTACAAATTGGATCAACCAACACATTTGGAAGAATACCTGTTGACCAAACCATTGAGGAAACAGTTAACAAAGACACAAAAACTCCAGGAGGCACCTGCCGTTTTAGTCTGAACACGAGTGCTGTGACACGCTACTACCTGACAGCAGAGTACAGAAGTGGGTACGTCAGACTTTTACGAGAAATCCTTTAAATGAATAGGAACCAGCATCATGCCGAGCTGCAAGTCACGAATCACTAAAGATGAGCAGGCAGTATCTGCCATAGTGGAGGTCATCGAAGACCTAGTCAATCCATTCAGTGATCCAAAAGACCTGCTCAATATTTCCAATGCCACTGTAGTTTCAACTGAAATTGCACAGGATTTGGCATCAGCAAAGGCTCGTGGTGAATCAGCCTATGAAACATTCAAGACAGAACGCCTTGAAACTGATCCCCCCATCAGAAAATTTCATGACCGGCTACCTAAGTTGAAGCTGAAGACATTCGCAGATGCAAACAAGAAAAAGCATGTAAAGTCTGGAACTGGCAAGGAACTCATTCTACGAACGACTACTGCCTTATTTGGAAATATGCTGATGATGGCTCAGACACAACTCGATATGCGTGAGGTTTTGGAGCATCCACTTGGCCCTCTCCCTTGGGCTTTAGCCACTGCCGATGGTGTACCAAGGAAAACCAGCAAGTCATTTCTTGCAAAGGAACTGAAGAAGCATGTAGGACCTGCAGAAGACATTCAGCCTCATTCTGCATGTCTCATAGATGGGATGGCCTTGGTACACGAAGTGAAAGGTGAACACAAGACCTTTGGTGATATCGCCTCTCTGGTTCTCGCGAAAGCTCTCAATGAGGCATCACATGCATCCCGTGTTGACATTGTGTTCGATGTGTACAAGGAAGAATCGATCCAGGATGTTGAGAGAGGAATCCAAGGATCCAATGTCGGTGTGATTCAGCTGAAAAACATCACTGCAAAACAAACGGTTGTACAATGGCAAAAATTTCTTTCTGCTTCGCCAAACAAGACCAGTTTCATTCACTTTCTCATACAAGAATGGAAACAAGCAAAGTACACCGAACGACTCGGAAACAAAAGTTTGTACGTCACATGCGGGGAAAACTGCTACAAAATTCTGCATGATGAAGGCTGTGTCCTTGTACCAGAACTATGTTCAACACAAGAGGAGGCAGACACCCGCCTTATCTTGCACTCTGCACATGCAGCAGGTGCAGGATTTGATTCAGTTGTACTTGTAGCTGATGATACAGATGTGTTTTTGTTGGCACTTGCATTCTGTGACGACATAGATACACACCTGTATCTCAAGTGTGGAACTCTGGCCAGGGTATCTTATATAGATGTACAGAAAGTGTCCACTACACTAGGACCATTGGTATGCAAAGCTTTACTTGGGATGCATGCATACACTGGATGTGACAGCGTGAGCTCCCTTTCAGGCCGAGGAAAGATAGCTTCTCTCAAGCTGCTAAAGCAGGACGCAGAGCTTCAGTCCACATTCGCAGATCTTGGAGCTATGTGGGATGTCTCAGAATCACTTCTCAACAAGCTGGAGGCATTTACATGTCAAATGTATGCAACCAAAACAAGCGTTCGTAAAGTAAATGAACTGTGGTATCATCATTAGCAGCAGTAAGAAAGGTTGTGTTGAACCGCACCAGCTTCCACCATGTGCAGACGCCCTTCATAAACATGCATGTAGGGCCAACTACCAGGCTGGTGTTTGGCGAAGAAGTCTGGAAGCTTACCCAGAAGTACCATCACCTAGAGGTCGAGGTTGGAAAGTTGAAACAACAGATGGCAAAGAGGAATTGAAAATTGACTGGCTGGATGGCGCTCCCGCACCCGATTCGGTATTGGAACTCCTGGCCTGCAACTGTTCAAGGTCATGTCGCCTCCCACAATGTACGTGCATGGTTAATAACATGAAGTGCTCCGAACTATGTAAGTTGAGAAACTGTGACAACCAGCCACAGGATGATGAAGACGATGACCCACAAGTGATGGACGATGATGTTGAAATGGAAGAACTTTACTTTGAATAACTCTAAAAGTAAAGCAAATGACAAGAATTACTGAGAACATTACGTAGACTGTTTGTACATTTTAATAATGTTTCTGGATTGAAGTGTCTAGTGCAATGAACAATTAAATATTCAACTAAAAGATGGTGTTTAGTTCATTCATTCAAACCTCCTAAATTGTAAGCATTCAAGATATCAACTCAGCTTATCGTGAGATCTGACTAGAATACAGTCAGTTTTTGCAATCTTATTTTGGTATATATGTCACCATGGTCACCTATACTAGTCATAATTATATGCTGACTAATAATGGCTACATACGATCCCTCTGTCTGAATATGGAGGTATTGAATATGAAAACAATACTTATAAATATCAATAACTTATCTGATTGCAAAGATATAGCAATGCGTATATTATCGGCATTATAAGATTTTGGCTCAAAAAGTAAAAAATCTTTTGATTTGACCAAACTTGTTACTACAATGGCATTATATGAACATAATTAAAGCTAAAAAAACAAATGGCACTTGGCATACCTCTGTAGAACTATGACATGCAGTCCTAACATGAATGTACCCCTTACAGGTTTTACCGCATTTGGCGGGATTTGTTCGCCAATAGGTGGTCTGTTCAATAGGCGATAAAAATATGAAAGCTGCTAAATCCAGACTGCTACCAGGGCAAAATGAGTTCCTGAATACCATAGCTTTCCAATGATACCAATGAGTCTTTGCCATCTTGAGTGTACCGGTTGGCTAAAAATGGGGGTTCACCTGACGGACTAATAGTGATGGTAATAGTAATGATTGTGGTGAAATTGGTTGTGATGGTGGTTGTGATATTGCTGGTGGTGGTTTTGGTGTTGTAGGAGTGGTGATGATATTGTTGGTGGTGTTAGTGATGCTGTTGTGGTGGTGATGGTGATGTGGTGGTGTTGATGATGGTGAAGTTGATGTGGTAGTTGTACTGATGGTGATGTGGTGGTGTTGATGGTGAAGTTGATGTGGTAGTTGTACTGATGGTGATGTGGTGGTGGTGATGGTGAAGTTGATGTGATAGTTGTACTGATGGTGATGTGGTGGTGTTGATGGTGAAGTAGATGTGGTAGTTGTACTGATGGTGGTGATGGTGAAGTTGATGTGGTAGTTGTACTAATGGTGATGTGGTGGTGTTGATGATGGTGAAGTAGATGTGGTAGTTGTACTGATGGTGATGTGGTGGTGTTGATGGTGAAGTTAATGTGGTAGTTGTACTGATGGTGATGTGATGGTGGTGATGGTGAAGTTGATGTGGTAGTTGTACTGATGGTGATGTGGTGGTGTTGATGGTGAAGTTAATGTGGTAGTTGTACGATGTGATGTGTGGTGTGATGGTGAAGTGATGTGGTAGTTGTACTGATGTTGTGATGGTGAAGTTGATGTGGTAGTTGTACTGATGGTGATGTGTGGTGGTGATGGTGAAGTTAATGTGGTAGTTGTACTGATGGTGATGTGATGGTGGTGATGGTGAAGTTGATGTGGTAGTTGTACTGATGGTGATGTGGTGGTGGTGATGGTGAACTTGATGTGGTAGTTGTACTGATGGTGATGTGATGGTGGTGATGGTGAACTTGATGTGGTAGTTGTACTGATGGTGATGTGGTGGGTTGATGGTGAAGTTAATGTGGTAGTTGTACTGATGGTGATGTGTGTGTGTTGATGGTGAAGTTATGTGGTAGTTGTACTGATGGTGATGTGGTGGTGGTGATGGTGAAGTTGATGTGGTAATTGTCCTGATGGTGATGTGGTGGTGGTGATGGTGAACTTGATGTGGTAGTTGTACTGATGGTGATGTGATGGTGGTGATGGTGAAGTTGATGTGGTAGTTGTACTGATGGTGATGTGATGGTGTTGATGGTGAAGTTGATGTGGTAATTGTCCTGATGGTGATGTGGTGGTGGTGATGGTGAAGTTGATGTGGTAGTTGTACTGATGGTGATGTGATGGTGGTGATGGTGAAGTTGATGTGGTAGTTGTACTGATGGTGATGTTGGTGGTTGATGGTGAAGTTGATGTGGTAATTGTCCTGATGGTGATGTGGTGGTGGTGATGGTGAACTTGATGTGGTAGTTGTACTGATGGTGATGTGATGGTGGTGATGGTGAACTTGATGTGGTAGTTGTACTGATGGTGATGTGGTGGTGATGGTGATGGAATTTATAATTCATCGGTTCCTATCTTATATATGAGTGTAGCTATATTGTTCCGATAGGAATATATCCGTCCTACTATAGCGTGCGGTCTACCGCACATTTTCGGGATATTTGCACTTCAGGCTGCAACTTACTATTGTTGTAATTATAATATTGTCTCATATCTCCTCTATTAGTCCGGCAGCCACAAGGGCACAAGGAAATTTTTCTTATAACCTTGTTTTGGGGTCTTAAGTTTTTTTTCCAATGGATTTTGTTTGCCAACATATCCGGTTTGAAAAATATATATATGTTGGCTCGCTGTCAGCCTTGGGCTATTTGAGATAATTAGCATAAAACAAAATGGTTGCCAAAATTATATCACAATACATAAAATACCATACATCCCTTGAAAATTCACACAGAGGGTCAACCAATACATGAATTCCAGGGTATTTTGATCCAGAAAATCTATTTCTGGTATTTTCAAATTCAAAATGGCCACCGTTTTCAAAATGGCTGCCCAACAAATAAGAAATTGAAGTGTACAAATTGTAATTTTGACGTATGTATGTGATTTGTACACTTTGTTAATTTACTAGTAGATTTTACTATTTTGTACATTTACTCATGAAATTATCTGAAGGTGCAGTGTGCATAGTTTTTTATAGAAACTGTTGAAACTAGGCATGCCTGAACATGCTATATTCACATCAGATATGTATAGGTGGTTGATCCTCACGTGTTTGTTTCCTCGTAATCCTCACATCCATTTGTTGTGTGGCATTTTATTTCTCTGTTTATTGTTTATCATAAAGGAGTGAATGTCCTTGCACTACCGGGCACACTGGTGACTTCACTGCTGTGAAACCCAGCATGGGGTTCAGTGTCAGCTAAGATGTAACTTAGTGTCCCAAGTGTTATCTAATTTGCCCCATTTAAGTTAGATAACCGTACCTGAATAGACAGGGTGTGCCAACGCGGGAGAGCCGAGCCAAGAATGAAGGGAATTAATTCATTCGGATGGTGTACAGATCGCACGGGACTTAAATGGCACTGGATGAACGATCGGGCTAGGAGTAGTACATAAGCTGTGTGAACCTAGTTGTATCCCATACATGAAAGTGCATACTGTTAAAGGTGGTAAAAGGATAAACCCTCGGCCTTTAACAGAGACCAATGTTCTAAGTGTTAGATTGGTACTAGTGTAAGTTATTGCTACAGTTTACAATTTACAATTGAAGTGTACATGTATATGAAGCAAAGCCAGTATCAGGGATGTCAACAAGAAAAGAAAAAAAAACTCTGAAATAAAATAATAGGGCGACCAACTCATCAGAGCGCAGCGAGGGTGACCGAGCGTAGCGAGGGAACCTCCCAGCTGGGGGTTCGGATTTTTGTAAATTTCATGCTCTGAGAGAGCTTCTAAGAGGTCCTTGGTTATATCTATAATAATTTTTGGTCTCAATTTTGTCTGTTTTTGTGTCCACAATTTGTGTATATGTATATATATATGGTATATCATGCAACTTAAATTGTGAAATGTATATGAATTATTAACCATTTTGACATGATAAATAAAATATATTCACTGTTTCCGTTGGAAAAGTAATAACACAACAACAAAATATTTGTCATTTATATTAGTCAACTTTATCAATTATTTAGGCGCTATCAAATACAGCTCAAATATGATTTGATGACCAACTTTGAATTATTGAATAATCCAATATCAAATAAGTTTCACTATAACTATAATCATGATAACAACACTGCTTTATTCCACTGCTATATACACCACAGAATGCACTGCTGTATTCCACCCCCAACATACTGCCTCCTGAGCAAACTTGTAGCAGTGGAGTCAGGAGATATCGGCAGCCTAGTATTAACTTCCTGCTAGGCAGCCAAAAAATGTGTTATGGTCTGTGCTGGATCAGTGGCCAGGGACAGGTTCGGCTGTGGGCTAGCCAACTATGTACACCCCCCCCCCCTAAATTTTTAACCCGAATCTACACGATTCACAGAAATGACCCAGCTGGCAATAAAATACTCGGAAATCCGCAAATCCGCAGAAAATTGACATCCCTGCAGTATGGAGGAAGAATGCTATTTTGCTTCGAAGTTTAAATGCACAGATTTGAAGAAGAAAGAAGTCTTGATAAATGCTAAAGATAAGAGGATAGAAAATATCACAAGATGCAGTAAAATATACAAAGATGAAATCCATCAGAAACTGCAGTTGCAATATGATAATGACAAGGATCTGAGTTTGAAGGTCCATAGCTCGTGTGTGAATAAATACGTTCATCCAAAGGAGGTTCAAAGGGCCCTGAAAGGCCCTTACAATGACAGAAAGCAAGAAGCAATTGATCAATATTATGTGCGACAACGTTCTGAATGACACAGATTTCATTCAGAAGAATACAACAAAGCACAAACTTATGATAACAGGTCAGGACAAAACACCTGTAGAAGTAAGTTGCAGTGGTACAATTGTAGAAAGAGCTGACATGGCAACTACTCATGAAGAAGCTGATAACATCATTGTGCAGCAGGCTGTAGCAGTTGCTGTAGCTCAGCAGCAACCTGCCACTGTTCTTGCAGATGATACAGATGTTTATGCACTTCTTCTTTATCATTACCTGGAACAAGGCATACAAACACCAATATTTATGGAATCACCTGTAAAAGAGAGAACTGTTGTTGATATCCAGGCCACTGTAAAGAAACATCAGAACATAATACCAGCAATATTGGCAGGTCATGCTCTTACTGGATGTGATACAGTGGCAGCATGTTTTCGTATAGGAAAAGGAAAGATATTGAAAGTACTGAAAACAGGTCTGAATCTGGATATGATAGGTAATGCTGAGGCTAACTGGCCTGAGGTGTTGGAACAAGCAACAAAATTCATAGCTTCCTGTTATGGACAATCAAAGACCAATTCTATGTCTGAGGCCAGAGTAAGTGTGTGGACTTCAAGAACGGGGAAGTCGGGAGCAACAGTTACTCCCAAGTTATGTTCTCTTCCACCTACTACAGAGGCCTTCATTGAGAATGTCAAGCGGGCTCATCTGCAAACATGCATATGGAAGAATGCCCTGCAACTAGATCCACCAGATTTGGAGCCCACAAGTTATGGATGGATCAAAGACAGCAGAACAAAGTCACTGCTGCCTACAACAGTCCCTACCAATGTTCAGCTAGCACCGAATCATATACTAAAGTTGAGAAGATGCACATGTTCAAGTAAACAGCCATGTAAGTCCTCAAAATGCACATGTAACAAGTCGAGGCTACCATGCACAATGTTTTGTGCTTGTCAATCCTCCATTGAATGTTGCAATGATCAAACACGAACAGCAGTTGATGAGGATGATGAGGATGATTACTAATTACCTCAAGAATTATGCATTTATGCCCATAAGAAATTGGGGACTCAAAACGATCTGACTAAAAAAACTGTCAATCTTTATTACTTTCATGTTGAACAAGTAATATTCTTATATACTAGTATATGTATAAAAAAAATAAAAAAATAATAATAATAAAAAATAAAAAAGCAGCCATTTTGAAAATGGTGGTCATTTTGGATATGAAAATACCAGAAATGAATTTTCTGGGTCAAAATACCCTGGAATCCATGTATTGGTTGACCGGTTATGTCAATTTGTAAGGGAATTACGGTATATTATGTATTTTGATATTTCCTTGGCGGCCATTTTGTTTGATGCTAATTATCTCAAATTGCCCAAGGTTGACAGCGAGCCAACCAAGATATTTTTCAAACTGGATATATGGGCAAACAAAATCCACTGAAAAAAAAACTTAAGACCCTAAAACAAGGTTGAGCCTGGTGGCTGCCGGACTATATCTACACTATAGTTAATAAATCATTAATGATCATCATATAAGCAAAACATAATAAAAAAATTAATGTTGAATAATAGCACATAGCAATGACATACACTGCGTATCATTTTCTTCATAAATGATAAACAGGGATGTATTACATTTAGATCAATGACATTTACGTCTTATATCCTTTAACATATGATTTTGTATATCATTAATCTTAGAAAATGCCACAAATATATCATGTGCATCTTTTTTTAGCACTTTCCAGCAAAAGTTATCATGGTGTGATTGAAACAGCTCATAAACGCCTTTCAATTTCTTTAGAAGGAGGATAGTGAGATATTAGGTACTTCGTTGATCCTCATTTTATAAGGTTGAGTAGGGTCCTGGTAGTCAGGTCAGGTGGGATCTTGGTAGACCTCACATTACAGTGCTGTAGACTACAGACCCCGAGGTAGACCACACGCTATAATAGCACCAATATATCGCAGTATATTTTAATGCATATATTTATAAAGCCCTGAAATATCAACATGTATCGACCTAAAAATACCAACTAAGATTTTATAAAAAAATATATATCTCATTTTACAGTTTTTCCAAAGACGAAGAAAGGAAGCAGGAGTGGCTACGGAGGCTAAGGCGTGATAAATTCATTCCCACAACGTATTCTCGTCTTTGCTCAAAACACTTCAAGGAAGAGGATATCAATCGAACATCTGTATCATCTGTTCGGCTTCGCATTGGGGCTGTTCCTTGCATCTTTGAGGCCTTTCCTGATCACCTTAAGGGAAATGTTGCACCAAAAAGAGCCACCAAGAAAACGTACCTTCTCGGAACATCACAGTGAGTGACAGTGAACGTGAACATTTTTTATCAGAGTTACCCGACAAGTCTACAGAAACAGAATGTGTCAAAAGTGAAACTGAATCACTTAAGCGTAAGCTTAGCTTAGTTGAAGATAAACTTACTACCTCAAGAAAAAAAAGGAAAGTGCTGTACGAAGCAAAAAGACGCCTGAAGAAGAAAAATAGTGACTTAAAAAGTGTCATATCTGAGCTTAAAAGAAAGTGTTATATAAGTGAAGATAGCTTAGGTGTGCTACAGAAATGTGGCAGCGGTGTGCAAGATTTGTTAAAGAGGCAGGTTGCAAAGCATAGTAGCGGGCCGATACCAAACACTCATTCCCCTGCACTGAGAGCCTTTGCTCTGACTCTACATTTATATTCTCCCCACGCATACCGTTATGTGAGAAAAGTATTTATATTCTTATTTATGTCTTAAATAAGAGTTATAATATAATAATACATGTGCATAATACCCATCCAACCTCCCTGGAAATAACGCACAGCGCGTTGTGAGAAGCGAGTTTCTGCCAGTCGTGGGCGGGACTTCAGCCCGACAGCCGGACCTCACTATCTGGTGAAGAGCGGGGCTGGCAGGGCATCTCCTCTTTATTTTACCTCCATGGTGTGGAGTTACCGGTCACTGTGCAGAACTCAGGGGCCCAGTGGATGTCAAGCTTCAGCTTGGAGGGAAGGAGGAATCCCTTGCTGTGTACGTGGCTGACATGGAGGATGCTTGTATCCTGGGTCTCGACTACGCAGGTGTGAACTGGACTTCCGCGCGATGCAGCCGACGGTCGAGGGAAGGCGTGTGCCGATGAGGGCCATGGACCAGGAGGACCTGCCAGTCAGGGTCAAGCGCACCACCGTCATCCCTCCTAAGTCAGAGATGCTGTTGCCCTGTGAGATTAAGGGCACTTGTCGCACCAGCTTGGGACTAGTGGAACCTGGGACTTGACGTTCAGTGGAGGACGGGGTGATGGTGGGCAGGACTTTAGTGGACCCTTCAACAGAAGAAGTGGCTGTCGTCATGGCGAACTTCTCCATCAGCCAAGGAAGGTGAGAAGAGGAGCTGTGGTGGGCCTTTGCCAGGAGGTCGACCAAAAAGCATAAGGATGTACCTGCATGAGGAGCCTGACAAAGCCCCAGGAAGGGTTGCCTGACCACCTGCACGACCTGTTTGACCGAAGTTCCCAGTATCTGGAGGAGCCCCAAGTGAAACAGCTGAAGGAACTCCTGGTGAAGTATGCAGATGTCTCTTCACAGGGGACCTGGACTTGGGGTGTACGGACCTGGTGGAGCATCACATCGACACGGACAGTCACCGTCCAGTGAAGCAGGCCCCTCGGAGGATAGTACCAGCTCGTTGACAGGAGATGGAGAAGGTAATGGAGGGTCTGATGGAGAGAGTGCTGGAGGGGCTTCATTGGAAGACAGCACTAATCTACATTGACGACGTGATTGTCTTCGGCCAGACCTTCGAGCAGGAGCTGCAGAGGCTGTCAGAGGTCTTTGACCGGTTCAGGGCGTCACACCTCAAGCTCAGCCCTAAGAAGTGCTGCCTGTTCCAGAAGAAGGTTAAGTACCTGGGCCACGTCATGACTGAGGAAGGAGTACGCACTGATCCTGAAAAGGTGGCTGCAGTAAAGGAGTGGCCAGCACCTACTAACGTGAAGGAGCTGCGAAGTTTCCTCGGGTTATGTTCGTACTACCGTCGGTTCATGAAGGGCTTCGCCACAGTCGCTGCTCCACTACATCTCCTAACGAAGAAGGGCCACAAGTTTGAATGGACCATGGAAACCCTGGACTCTTTCGACAAGCTAAAGAAGGCCCTGATCAGCTCTCCAGTGCTCACCTACCCAGACCCAGCCGTACCTTTTATACTGGATTGCGACGCCAGTGATGAGGGGGTGGGTAGTGTGCTCTCTCAGGAACATGGTGGTGCAGAGCAGTTGGTGGCCTACTTCAGTAAGAAGCTCACCCCAGCAGAGAAGAACTACTGTGTGACCCAGAAGGAGCTGCTTGCAGTAGTTAAGAGCCTCGACTTCTTCCACCCTTACTTGTACGGGTCAAGTTTTACCATCCGCACAGACCACGCGGCGTTGAGGTGGCTGAAGTCCCTAAAGAACCCAGAGGGTCAGCTCGCACGGTGGATTGGCAAGCTAGAACAGCACCACTACACCATCATACACCGACCGGGACTGACTCATGGTAATGCAGACAGCTTGAGCTGGCACCCCTGCCCTCCAGAGTGTCGACATTGCCACCAGAGGGAGAATGATAAGAAGTGTCGCCGCACTGCAGTGGAGGAACCGTTGAATGCAGCAGGAGAGGAACTTAGGAAGCTGCAACGGGAGGACCGGGACCTGCGGCCAGTGGTGGAGTTGCTGAGTCAGACTTCCGAGAGGCCAGCATGGGAAGCAGTCTCTGGGGAGAGCCCTGCCGCTAAGCATTACTGGGCTCAGTGGGACACTCTGCGGCTAGAGGATAGGGTGCTGCAGCGATGCTGGACGACGCCTGATGGCCTCCACCACTACTGGCTTACAGTGCTCCCTATGAAGATGCGGGCTGCTGCCTTGGAGGAAATGCACAACAACATCACCAGCGGACACCTAGGGGTGAAGAAGACCCTGATTTGCCTGCGCCAGAGGTTCTACTGGGTTGGCATGCGGAAGGATGTGGAGGAATAGTGCCGCTCATGTGATGTCTGCTGTGCCAAGAAGGGACCCAAGAGTTAGGTCCGAGTTAGGAAGTGTTGTAAAAATTCCCTAGATTTAGGTAAAATGGATTGGATTTCTTCTAAGTCCAGAGACGTGTGAACGTCCTTACAAACAGAATGATGACCAGAGTGTCGAGAACTCCCCCCCCCCCCTCCGCTAAGAGGTAAGGTAGAATTTTGATAGGTTACAGGGAGGTCGAAGGGGGGCGGGAGCATCCCTGTTAGGTTAGGTTAGATTCGAGGGGGGTGGAACCCTCCCCACGCAAGGAGGTTAGGTTAGATTATTGGGGGTCGGAGCCCCCCGCTAGGTCAGGTTATATTTGATTAATTTAGGTTATTAACGGGGGGTCGAGGGGGGCGGAGCCCTCCCTTGGAGCTTAGGTAAATATCCTTAGATTTAGGGAATTTTGACTCTCCTCCATAACTCCATAAATATGTGTTTCCGACGTATGATTTGTTCCCCACCCGAAAACCCAATGAGACCTGTGAATGTGAATTCACAGGTCTCGAAGGTTGTTTGGGGGAGGGAGGAGAGTATGGGCAAACGCTAGAAATTTACCCAATTGGGAGTATGGCTTCTGTTTACCTTATTGGATTCTAGGAAACATTCTCTCAATGAGCTTCCATAGCAAATAATTACTTTTGGAGAAATAACTCCTCTTCCTCTTGTGACCTGCATCGCCTCTGTTCTTCCCTTGCCGCGGACCCTTTTTAATGAGGATTTGGCTTTAGTTAGGAGTTTAGTTAGTCAAACGTGGGGTTGGGTTGGGTTGGGTTGGGTTGGGTTGGATTGGGTTGGATTGGGTTGGATTGGGTTGGGTTGGGTTGGGTTGGGTTGGGTTGGGTTGGGTTAGGTTAGGTTAGGTTAGGTTAGGTTAGTGAGTCTAAAAGTGGGGATGGTAAAACTTTGGAAGAAGTCCTTCACCCCTATCTTTTTTTTCTTCCCCCTATAGCCAACAAGCCTGGGGAACTGGCAGGAATACGGGGTTTTGGGTGGAGGAAGCAAATATAAGTGATTTATGGCTCCCCAAAAAATCATCAAAGTCACTATATGTAAAAATCTAACCTAACCTAACCTTAGCCACAAAGTATACCTAACCTAACCTTAACCACAAAGTATACCTAACCTAACCTAACCTTAACCACAAAGTATACCTAACCGAACCTAACCTAACCTTAACCACAAAGTATACCTAACCTAACCTTAACCACAAAGTATCCTAACCTAACCTAACCTACCTTAACCACAAAGTATACCTAACCTAACCTAACCTTAACCACAAAGTATACCTAACCTAACCTAACCTAACCTTAACCACAAAGTATACCTAACCTAACCTAACCTTAACCACAAAGTATACCTAACCTAACCTAACACCTTAACCACAAAGTATACCTAACCTAACCTAACCTTAACCACAAAGTATACCTAACCTAACCTTAACCACAAAGTATACCTAACCTTAACCACAAAGTATACCTAACCTTAACCCCAAAGTATACCTAACCTAACCTAACCTAACCTTAACCACAAAGTATACCTAACCTAACCTAACCTAACCTAACTGGACTTAGAATTTTTTGAGGCACCTCATATTTCATAGCAGCCGTGTGGGTTAACCAAGGCTGAGCGCACGCTGGAACCTTTACAGATGTGAAGTACAATAAGCATACAATAGAGTGCGGTAGTTCATTTCAGTCAAAGCCGGAAGGATGAGTTCCAAAGTATTTCCCTAACCTAACCTAACCTAACCAAATCTAACCTAATCAAATCTAACCTAACCTAACCTAACCAAATCTAACCTAACCTACCCAAATCTAACCTACCGTAACCTAACCAAATCTAACCTAAACAAATCTAACCTAACCTCCTAGCAAGGGGGGTTGGGGGAGTTCTCGACACTTCGGTCATCATTCTGTGAGGATCGTCAGGTTCACACGTCTCTGGTATCAGAAGAAATCCAATGAATTTTCCCTAGATCTAGGGAATCTTTTCAACACCCCTAACTCAAAAACTATGTGTTTGCGACGCATATTTTGTACCCCAGCCAAATATCCCGCATTCCCCAAGGTCCCCAAGCTTGTTTTGTGGGAGATGGGGAGTATGGGCAAACGCTAGAATAATACCCATTATACTGAGCCAAAAATAATGGAGTAAATGTAAGCTGTAAGGCCTGTGGAGCCAGCCAACTCCTGCGGAATATTAACCTAATACTTTCCCACTACCCTTCCTGTGTGGGTTGTCACTAGGAGGTTCCCGTGGTGTAACGGGAAGCACAGCCGCCCGACATGCGGAAGGTCCCGGGTTCGAATCCCGAGCGGTGCAACCTTTATTGGTGAGACCCCCTACCCTAACACTTCCTCACGAAATATTAGGAAGAAAAGAATGTGAAGGAATTTCGTGGCGGGTTTCTAACATATTACACTAGGGTAATAAAGGGCGTAGCTTCCATGGTGGTCGTGACCAGCGGTTATGTCAGTGACTATATCATAAAACAACATAATCTACATAATTATCCAACACGCTAGTCGTAATGGTTCATTATCATCCATGGTTAGATCAACCAATATGTGCGTAGTGTTGCATTGTACCTTACCTTACAGTTTGAAGGAGACAAGGACAGTATGGAAGAATCAAAATTAAGTTTGGGAGATTGGCAACTGTGTAGGGTGGGCGGTGGTCATTGAGTTTTGAGACTGTGTGGGTGGGCAGTGGGCAGTGGTGCGGTGGTCAATGAGGCTTATGATAAATTATTATTTCATCAATATAGTTTAAATAAGTGATCGATGTGGCCAACCTCCCAACAAGTAGTATTAACTCTATTCATTTCCTGTAATCAATCCGGAAATTGAATCTCGCGCGGAATCAAGGAATTGACTATAACAATGAGCTGACCTGCCATCTGGTGGCCGTCTGGGAATCTTCCGTCAGCTTGACGTAGGGTCAAGGGGTGTCAGGCTAGACTTATTTTCCATTATTCCCTGCCAAACCAGCTACAATTGAGTATTGTCATGGTCAACATAGGTCTATGCAAAATGAAAATATACGAGCTTTACATTATTCATGGCGTTATAATGAGGATTGTTGGCAAAATAGAAGCATTTGTTCACAGGAAATAATGTAAAACTCGTATATTTTCAGTTTGCATAAACCTATGTTGACCATGACAACACTTAATAGACTATAACAGTGAGCTCGATCTGCCATCTGGTGGCCGTCTGATGTAATGAGGAAAAATAAGATTCACAGGGTCGACGGAAAATTTACACCTAGACAAGCTTAAAGTAATCGTCAAGACCCATTTTTCTTTTGTCTGATTATGTTGAATAGACATTCAAAACACCTAATCCACCAAAAATAATTGATTTCCAGGCCTTATTTCCATAAAAACACGACTTTTGTACAAAGCGCGCGAAAAAAAAAAATCTTCCCTTCAACAGGGCTACGAATGTTATTGATGACGTCAGAGGAGGAACGCTCCAATGTAAACATCTGCCTGACACCTGTCGACAAATGTTATGATGAGCGATTGTACTTCGGTGTCAGACAGTGAATCTGTCGCTGTGACAGACCTAGAGTATGATGCTCAATCTGAGACCGAAATAAATGACGCTGCTCAAGTATACTATGAGGAAAACGAACCTCAGACCAGAATACGAGGCGGACGAACAGATGTTAGCGGCAACAAAAAACCCTTACACACAACAACGTACCCTTACACACAACAACGTACCCTTACACACAACAACCCTTTACACACAACAACCCCTTACACACAACAACCCCTTACACACAACAACCCCTTATACACACAACAACCTCTTACACACAACAACCAACTCCTTACACACAACAACCCCTTAAGCCGGCCACACACACACCGGCGCGGCCTATCCGGCCGCCGAAAAGGGGCGTGGCTAGAGGCGGCCGGTGTGTGTGTGGGGGTGTTTTTCATCCGGCGGGGCCTGTCACAGCGGCCGGATGAAAACCAGTCGGCGCTTGAAAATTCCGTCCGGCGCGGCCTGCCGCCTGCGTGTGTGTGGGTGCCTTCCGGCGCGGCCCGCCCCTCGCTCAGCCAGATAATGACTAATTGTACCAGTAATACGGGAAAATTCTTCTTTTCTCTTCAGCCAGTTCTTCACCCAAACTCTTCGCTTTTTTCTTCTCTTTTCATTCAGAATTTCATGCTATGCACTGCACATGCAGCCATCGCTAACAAGTCATTGTCGGACAGCGGATTCATGTTGTCGTCATGGTGGTCCGACGTTTACTGTATATTTTCATGAGGCGGCCGGTGTGTGTGTGGGTCTCATCCGGCGAACGATGCCCCGCCCCTTTTTGTCGGCCGGATAGGCCGCGCCGATGTGTGTGGGGCCGGCTTTACACATAACAAACCCTTACACACAACGGTGTATCCCCAATGCGGCCGCGGGCCCCATGCGGCCGCCTACGGCAATATAAATAACTTTTAGGGGGTTATAGTGAGGTTAGGTTAGTAACTTTTAGGGGGTTATGGTAGGGTTAGGTAAGTAACTTTTAGGGCTTATAGCGAGGTTAGGTTAGTAACTTTTAGGGGTTATAGTGAGGTTAGGAGTAACTTTTAGGGGGTTATAGTGAGGTTAGGTTAGTAACTTATAGTGAGGTTAGGTTAGCAACTTTTAGGGGTTAGAGTGAGGTTAGGTTAGTAACTTATAGTGAGGTTAGGTTAGTAACTTTTAGGGGGTTATAGTGAGGTTAGGTTAGGTTAGTAACTTATAGTGAGGTTAGGTTAGTAACTTTTAGGGGTTATAGTGAGGTTAGGTTAGGTTAGTAATTTTTAGGGGTTATAGTGAGGTTAGGTTAGTAACTTATGACATATCTTATGTTTAACATATAGTTATATATGTTAAACATAACGTACAATAAACATATACGTACAACAATAGTTTGCTCCGCGCGACTGCCCTCTATATATGTGGATCAGACGGGCGGCCGCATGGGGACAGCGGCGCATAGGGTGGTGACCCACACAACAACCCCTTATACACAACAACCCCTTACACACAACAACCCCTTACACACAACAACCCCTTACACACAACAACCCCTTACACACAACAACCCCATACACACAACAACCCCTTACACACACAACCCCTGACACACAACAACCCACAACAACCCCTTACACACAACAACCCCTTACACACAACAACCCCCTTACACACAACAATTGGTGATAGTGATGGTGGTGACACACATCAACACAACAGCATCCGGTGAGTGAGTGAGTGAGTGTGTCTGTGTGAGTGCGTGTGGTGAGTGTGTGGTGTGTGTGTGTGTGTGTGTGTGTGTGTGTGTGTGTGTGTGTGTGTGTGGTGTGTGTGTGTGTGTGTGTGTGTGTGGTGTGTGTGTGTGTGTGGTGTGTGGTGAGTGTATTACTACAAATCCTTGCCAATTTCAACTTCCCGTTCCAATCTGCCCTAGTCCGCCGCACTAATCTTTTCAACACATTTAACGTTGTCGTATCAGTCGGAAACGTGTGCAAACTTTTCTCAAAAGGCACAGCTGTCTTGCTGCACCCATAAAGGATGCATGCATGTGGCATATCGCAAAAAAAATCTATCAGAAACACCCAAAAATCTTTAAGTACTATATTTCTATATTATCTCTTTTGTTTACGTGCTTCCGATCAGCGCGGGGAGAGGAGGCCTTCCTCCTGTTACGTCATCGAGCCGTGGCGCATCGTCTGCCAGTTGCCAGCAGCGTTTTCAAAGCTCGGGGTATTTACAGATTTTGATTGCGGATTATTAAAAAACGGCTGACTGGATGCAAAAAATGACGACATATTGTTGATACACTCGATAATGGCTATACTCTAACTACATAAAATCAGGAATGATAAAATGGTCTGGACGATTACTTTAAGTAATATATGTAGCCACTTGGTACCTAGTAATTTTTCTTCACTCCTCAGTCCAAATCATTTGGATTATTTAATGTGCTTTATTGAGCAGGAGAAATTAGGGTGCATTGGTCTCGTCTCGTCAATATGTTCGTATGGCGCTTGTGATGTCACGACGCTACGTGAGAGGCGAGGAATTAAGGGGGCAGATAGTGACCCTGGTAGTGACTGTGTGATGCCAGGGTTTTCGAGTTTTTCTGACACCTTTGGGTTGAATGATATTAATTTGTTAGAATTCTTCATTGACTAATAAAATCTCCTCGTCACAACTGAATTGGGATGAACTTAAGGTTAGTAAGGGGAAATGCTGCCACCAGTTCAGGCGAGTAGTTCTATGGTTTACTCCCTGAACACGATTTACTATATGAGAATTATTGGTAGTCGGGGTGGATACTTAGTATTACACCGAGTGAGGCTGAAACTCATTTTTTGGAAACTTGGGGAAGTATTTCCATAACAAGGGAATAATCACCTGGGGGTTTTGCAATAAACACAAGAAGCTATATTTTAAACATCATCCGGTTTATTCACCATGAAATATTATTTCTCTTGTTTGAGATCCTAGATACATGTATGAATCTAATTTTTGGCGCAGGAAAGCTCTACGGAGCATAACCTAACTCACTGATTTTTGTCCTTAGAACTACCATCTATGTCCGTATCAACTGAGCACTATAGGTATACATGGAATATCTATATAGGAGAGAAAAATGTGAGAGTAATGGGTTGGTGTGGTGTTCACTGTGATATGTGGCTTGGCTTCTTTTTCGGCAGACACTCGCCGGAGCCGCATATCTTACCTTGAAAGGAGTGGGGAGACGACTCATTTAATAACACTTATAAGGACAGGCCAGGCCTCCTATGCGTTAATGAAACCTAAACAACTGTACCTATATATAGATATATAGATAGATATATTATAACAAGGAGGGGGGGGGAAATAGGGGCGAGGTACCGCATATCTTACCTTGAAAGGAGTGGGGAGACGACTAAACTCCTCGTGGTAACCCAAGGCGAGGTTGGGATGAGTAGCGGAAAAAAAAGAAATGTTCGGATACTATGAAAGGCTTCCCCTGAAGGGAGTATAAGACCTCGAATGACTCTAATTAGCTAACGAAGCATGTATGCATATGAAATGGCTGCCTATAATACAGTTCTTTTACTTTGATATAGAAGAATTTAATACATTTATTCTAATATTCGGGGAGAGGTGTTCTCCCTTTTTGTTCAGCCTACGAACGTGTTTTCCAGAGCGACGAGGTATCGGAGTCGGAATAGAAATTTGGTCGACTTTCAATTTAGCGAATAACTCGCCTAACCCACCCATTTATGAACGTGATCTGTCACTATTGTGTCTATTTTGAAGGCCATTAAGAATCTAAGAGTGTTCCTTGATCTGTCAGGAGGGTAAGGGGAGGATGAAAAGTTTTGAATCTACCAGTTATCGAAGGTCGCGAAATAAATGTCCCACACATCTGGACTCGTGTTCTGGTTGTATGGGGGGAGTGGGGGGGGGGGAGATAGAAGTGGGAGAAAGAAAGAAAAATGATAGAGAGATAAATATTACGAGAACAGAAAAGATTTGATTGACCTTAGTATAATAAGAATAACCTGTTCCTCCATATGCTGGGCCTAGGCGACAACTTGCCCCAGAACAAACATATGGTTATTGAAACCTTTTTCCTTCTTACAAATACATAACCCGGGAATTGTATGATAGGAATTTCCATCCTGTCTTTTTCCGAATTTCCGGGCATTACAACTGGTCGCGTGAAGGTTCTAGAAGGTATGTGTTTGGCGTCTGACTTGTAAGGACTTCTTTTGAATTAATTAGTTCAAGATAGGATTGTAACTTGTATTGTCTATACAGGGTTTTATGTGGTGAGAGGAGAACAAGACAATGGCCTTAGCAAGAGAGATGGGTGTCAATTGAAGCCACGAGCCACGTGGAACACCAGGGGCGAGCTTGACGGCGGTGTGGTGCAGTGAGTGTTGAGATCCCAGGACGATCGCCTTGACTATCCTCTTACGAGCTAAGGCCATGACAGTTTATATTAATTAGTAGTAGATACTAGATACTATTCTAGGTAGAGATAGGTGGGCTACCTATCCACAGTGCTTAAGCGATTTATTTTTATGTTATGCCCAAGTGATATTTAAGTTTATTTTATATAATTTCTACCGTTACCGATTATTGTGGAAGCCTCGATTGGGGATATAAGTACTCAGAGACATAGATACTTATAAAGAAAACCTATTTAAAGAGCTGTCCCTTTAATTCAGTTATCCACATACATTTTTTTTAAATCAAATTTTTTTCCCACTTAATGTGGGTGGTGGCAGCGTAATCTTCTGACTTGTTGAGCCCTTCAAAATTAACATATAGCAAGGGGGGGCACTACAAAGTTGGTGGCAGCAGTGAGGGATTCAGTTCATTTGGTTCCCCTTTCCCACGTGCTAACTAATTCCTTTTTTTTCCAAGTGCCAGTGCTCAGTGATCACATCCATGTATAGGGTTGCTCTAGTCAGGTCCCTCAGACCGTGGAAGTAGATGAACCGAACGTAACAGTGGATGTCAGTGTTGAGGCTTTATAGACGCCCCGGCAAGTAGTCAACTTCTGCGGGTTGTCGTGGTTATATTAGCCATCATAAAGCCCACCACTAGATCATTTAAGTAGAAGTTCTCTTTAATTTTTTTTTTTTATTAACAAGATGGAGGAGTTGATTAATTTATCGGAGAGAGGAGCAGAGGGTTTGGACAGAGAGATTGGGAAGGATGAAGTAGTGACACCCAAGGAAGACAGTACCAGCCCAGAACATTGCGAGCGGTTAGATAGGATGATCAATTAGAACAAGAAGTGGAAAGAACGAAAATAGCTCTTGAGTTATTGGTGAGAAATCAGGGAGGAGAGAATAATGTCAGTAGACCGGTGAGGTCATTGGTAAAGCCTAGAGATATACAGATGCTGAACCTCAGTGATTTACAAGGAATTGAAGCAGAAGGCAGATTGAAAGTTTTCTTTTCCCAAGTAGAGAGTTGTTCAGAGGATTTCGAGGAAAGAAAGAGAATCCTCATGGCAAGAGTGGACCCGCCATTAGCATTATACATACAGAATACATTAAGCAAGATCAATTTCACAAGGTGGGACTTACTAACTTATTGTTTATACCAAGAACTGACAGACAATAATGTCGACAGGATCCTTAACAGTATCTCTGAAGTCAAGTACGATTGGCTGGAAGATCCTCAAGATTTCGCAACTAAACTTAAATGTAAATACACGATATTAGAAGCAAAATCAAATCATTCAGGAGAAATTTCCCGCCGGGACAAGATCATAAAAACGAAACTGATGAGAGGATTACCAAGTCAAAGTAGGGAGAAGTTAGAGTTTTTCATGGATGACGAAATCCCACTGAGAAAATTTATAGAAAGAGTGGAGACCGAGAGGGCAGTAGCCATCGGAAGAGACACAGATAGAATATATTATTATACAGTGAACAAGAACACGCAGCTATCAGAGATAACACCCGCTCCCCAGAGTACTCATTCCAGTAAGCAGGAACAGTCAGATGAAGTAAGAGAACTGCGAGTACAGATGGAAGGAATGGAGAGGAAATTACAAGGTTTGAGTGTAGGTAGAGACCAGGAGCTAGCAGGTTTAGATTGGAGAAGGAACTCCCAGACATTTTTGTCCATATTGTAAAATGAACAACCATTCAGCTGCAGACTGTAGAAGGAAACCAAGTAGCAGCGCTTGCTTTGATTGTTGGAGAGTAGGATGTAGGAGAGGCCGTCCGAGTTGTCCTGGGCGGAAAGTGTTCTCCAGGTGACTAGCTAAACATCGATCCCCAATAATACCTTAGCCATTAATGACCACATCACGGAAGTCTTACTAGATACGGGAAGTGAGTATTCCCTTATAAAGACCAGCGCAGTTTTAAACTTACAACTTAAAGGAATCGTCCAGACCCATTTTTTCTTTGCAGAATTATGTTGAATGTTCATTAAAAATACCTAATCCACAAAAAATAATTCATTTCCACGCCTTGTTTCCCTAAAAACATGACTTTTGTAAAAAGCGCGGGAAAAACAACAGCCACATTCCAGCCGTGGCGCGAAAATTGCTGGTGACGTCACATGAGTAAGCCTCCCAGGCCAGCCCTATGCAAATACACGGAGACTCAGAAAAAATATAGTACATGAAGAATT